>UCOH01006137.1:0-15682 GCA_900474275.1 Synergus japonicus
CACTCATTGATTGAGGTACTTGTATTTCCGGGTTTATTTACTACTTAATCCGGGTTGCCTACGCCCAAGTAAGGTTTTATTGCGATACGGATGAAGGCCAAGCGTCATAAGTATAGCATCCACATTTACACTAATCCTTAGCGTGCCCTAACCATAAAAAGGATTTGGTATTCCCCAAAAATGCATCATCCAAATAGGAAGCGTCTTTCCACCTCTTCTCAAAATAGCAATTCTCCTTCTACTCCGAGTGTACTATCCAGCTTACGGTCCTCTAGTTTTAAGTTTGCAGGGCAGATTCTTCTTGGCTCTTGACTTGGGAAGTCCGTTCTCTCCGAAGTTCGACAAAAGCTCAAGTACGCAGTATTTTACTTTAGCAATCTACTTACTTTGTTAATAAAACAGTCTTCAACCAAAATTTTAGAGTTTCACTTTATTTTGAGAACTTTCCGAGCTTATCTTTATAAGCCGACCGATAGGATCAATATTTTAAATAATTCGCGCCTTTTCAAATAGTTCAAATACGAACTAATAGACGGCCCTGAGATCGGGTCGTCACAGTTCACACGGAATTGTGAAACGCGGATGCGCTTTGGGACTTCGACCCAGCGTGTATTTTGGCCTTAACTTTAATAATTAGGTGTGTAAATACCTAAATGCAGTGAATAATAAGTACATCTAGGAATTAAAATTGTTCTTATATAGATACAAGGTAAAATATTAACAATATTTTAGTTTAAGAACGTTGGAGCGCCGGACGAAAAGTCATTTCATAAATTTCATTTTGGGGCTGCAAAAATATATGGTTTTAAGTGCCGTTTTACAGGGAATTGTTTCTTGATGTGAGGAATGGTGCTTACTCATTTTTATTCGAAAAAACTCATTTTTTTGGCTAAAATGGAAAAGTTTTAGCTAGGCGTAAGTTAGTTTCGTTAGCCGAAACTTTTCCATTTTAGCAAAACAAATTATGTTTTTCGAAAAAAAGAGGATAAGCATCATTGCTCACTTCGAGAAACACTTCCCTGCCAAACGACAATTAAAACCATGTATTTTTGCGGCCTCAAAATGAAATCTACAAAACAACTGACTTTTGAAACTCCATATATTTACTTATTTTGATAGGTTGATTACTAATATCATAGTGAAAATTGACGTACTTATAGTTTGAGGAAAAAAAAATTCATACGAAAATTGTAGAGTTTAGGGTGTTGGAGCCAAGTTCTAATCTAAAAATTCGGTTTCTTCATTTTTCTCAACAAATATTAAATTTGAAATTTTTTCCCTCCGTAGAATTAATCAATTTTTACTAGAATTATGCGTACAGAACGAGAAAATATTTAATTCAAATATTTTTTTAGTAAGATGAAAATATGTAATTTTAAAGTTAAATTTTTAATTTCTCGTTTTACGCAAAAAGTATCGAAAAAATACCTATTTATCTGTAACTTTCATTGAGTAAAATGGAGAATGGGATTTTGAGCGTAGCACATGAGTACAATGCCCTAAAGTATTATTAATTAGTGTTTAGGATCCATTCAGATCCCACAAGAAGCTAGGGAAGTATATTCCATCCAGGCAGAGCCTGGAATAGGCCCTTATCTTAGACAGTTCCCATTCGACGATCATAGGGGCGGATTTAGTAACTGATGCCATTCAGCCTTAGAACATACTGTTAATTGTTCTCATCGAGAGTTGGGAGCTGTTGACCTCTCTGCTCTCCGCAAAACTCCTGGATCTCGCAGCACAGCTCTTCTGGTTCGCACCTCATGAAGTCACAGTCCGTATAGACCCTTACCTTCATCCAGCTACAAGGTTACGTGATTTCTAAGAAGGGTTCTGAAAACATTATTTGAGCTTAAAATATTTTGCGGGCGAGCCTCATACATTATTTTTTCCGATATTGAAATGAAAAAGTGCAGAGTGACTACTAAAGTTATCTCCTTTACCCTTGTATTGTTCTTATTTTTCTAGCTCTTGTATATATTAGAGAACATCATATTTCGTATCAAGAAACATGCTTGGCATATCACAATGGTTCGACCATGGATAGGATGTTTATACCTTGTTCTGTTGACTTCCGTAATATTCTACTTGTACCTAATGATAAATGGTATGTTACATTTCATTACCTTCTTCATCTTTGATTATTTAATATTTTCAATGACAAAATATTACTTATGCAATTCTTTTATTTCAGCTTCCATTACCAAAGATTCTAACAAATATTTTAAAATCTCAGGATTTAAAGATAAAACTAAAGCCAAATCATTTTCTACATTTGAATCGAGTTTTAATACAAGTCATGTAAGAGATACTCATTTTTATATTAATTATTATATATCAATTCCATCACCTTTCTTCAAGTTGATAAGATCTTTTGTTGTTTTAGAAATGTGAGGCAGTACACGTTGCGATGGTGTGCGCTGGATTTAATTCGACTTTTAGTTTGGTCACAACGATAAAGTCGATTATTTTTTATCGCACTATTCCGCTGCATTTCCATTTGCTCGTCGACGAAACTGCTATGAGATCATTGGTGACGTTGTTTCAGACGTGGGGTTTACCACATGGTTCGTATTTTATACGTATGGGGCACTTTTTCTTAACCCTACAGTGCACAACAGGGGTTGTCACAATTGGTCACCCCATTCGAAATTTAAGGTGTGTTCCTGGCTGAACCAGGTATATTTTTTCGGTTTTTTTATATTCTCATAATAAGAGAGAATGTATTAAATTTGTGAAAAATTTGACCCCCAGTTTTTATCAAATGTCCACGTTTTGGGAGCCCCTGAACCCGAAAAACATGTTTTTACGAATGTGTCTGTCCATCTGGCTTTATGTATGTATATATGTATGTATGTATGTATGTATGTATGTATGTATGTATGTATGTATGTATGTATGTATGTATGTATGTATGTATGTATGTATGTATGTATGAATGAATGAATGTATGTCTGCCTGTCTGTCTGTCTGACTTTTTGTCCGTAGATTTTTATTTTTGTGTGCATGATAACTTTCGAGAGAATTGACCGATTGGATTGGCCTTTAGTATACTGTTTTAGTATCTTAAAATAAGGTCAAGTTCGTTGGCCAGCCATTTTGGATAAAAATTCAAAAAGTTGGAGCATTTTGAAAATTTCTGAAACCACTTTTTTTTTAAATTTAAAAATATTAATGACGAACGTTCGTAGTACTTAAAAAGACGAACAATTTTTCTTAATGACTTTTTTGCATAAAAAAAAATTGAAAGACTTATAACATTTTGAAAATCCAAAAAAATGAAAGAAAACTTAAATTAGAAGTCAAACAACGCACGATATGAAAAAAAGTCAAGATGCGACAAATGTTTTGTTTTTGAACGCCCTATAGGATTGGCATAACAACTTTTTGAATTTCTTTAAAAAATCGAAAATTAAAATTTTGAGCCAAATAACGCGAGATACAGAAAAAGTTATCAGTAGTTTTCGTTTTAATCATGAAACATATTATTAAACAGAGCCGAGCGCGAAGTGTAAATCAAATGTCGAGCACAGAGCGCAAATACCCTGATGAGAATGTGCTCCTTAAGGTCGACAGAATCTTAAGTAAATTAGTTTCGTTTTGCATTCAAAGGTGTCATTTAATTAAATTTAAATTTAAAGAACACTGGAACCTGAATTGCTGTCCCACTTTGGTTGATCAGTAGACTCGCGGCGCTTCTCCTCTCGACTCCTCACCTCCCCTCATCTATGTTTGGGACCAACCCAACTTTCTCACAAGGACAGAAATCTAGGGGACTCAAATTCAGGTTTCAGTTATGCTCTTCCGGATGAACCAAGATAGTTGTGCACTTTAGGGTTAAATGTACTCACCCTGAAAAATGATTTTCTCTGATCGAATTCAAATTTGAGCAAAATGTAGTTCTGCTAGGAACTACTTTACTGGAAAAAAATTTGTTTTTATTGGATAAAAATTGTAACCGAAATAGGGAAGGGGTATAATTTTTGGATTTTGTCCTGTAGTCTCTATTTCGAAGGGGAAGGGAAGTTCAAAGAATGTCAAGGAAAATCTAACTTGAGTAAGGAAATTTGTTTCGATTGACTGAATGACCGGGGAAAAATATTTTCAAATCGCAAAATACTTCGAATTTTTGTCTCATATTTAAAAGCCACCGTAACACATAAAGAAAAAAATTACAACTCTCACCAAAAATGAAAAATTAATTCTTGACGATCACTGTAAGAAAATTTTTGTTTTTTTCTTTTTTTGATTTTAGTCGTATGCGCAAAAGTAAAACCGTTTTTTGTCACTTGTGAATTTTTGCTTGGTCTTAGGATTTTTTCAGCTGACAACTTTGAATTGTTAAATTTATGACATTCAATTCTTCAATTTAAAATATTTTTTTAGTTTACAATACTTGAAATATAAAGTTTTCTGCAGCAAAGAAGGAGGAATTTGTTTTTGTTAGATTTTAGAGGTCGTCCTGATTATGATCTTTATAGTACAAGAAATAGAAACAGTTTAAAATCTTGATAATCGCAGTGAACGTCTCATACTATAAAGCCGAGAATTGGATTCCACGAGTCTCCTGGGTTCCCAATAAGCACTACTCCGGTGTGTACGGTCTTCTAAAGCTGGTGTTGCCCGAAATTTTTCAAGTGTCTAAAATCTTGGTTGTTGACACGGATGTGACTTTTTTGAACGATGTGGGTCTCCTGTGGCAATTAATGAATGACTTTAACGAGGACCAGCTACTAGGATTGGTGGAGAACCAAAGTAATTGGTATTTAAAAATGCTTCCACATGATCAGCGTTCTTGGCCTGCCTTGGGTCGAGGATTTAATACTGGGATCGTATTAATGAATTTGAAGCGGCTTCGAGAGAGGAATTTTGCACGATTGTGGGAAACAACAGCAAAACAAGTTTTGGAAATCATTTTGGAGACGAGCCTTGCTGATCAAGACATTATTAATGCTGTAGTAAAGGAATATCCGAATATTGTTTATAAAATTGATTGTACTTGGAATATCCAGTTGAGCGACCACACTCTCAGCGAATCTTGCTACTCAAATGCCAATCGCTTAAATGTAATACTAAATATTAATTTCATTTATAAAATAAGTTTCTCACATTTTTGAAATTGAAGGCTGTTGCAGGAGGGTCAAGAAATCTGTAGAATACTCTAACCTGCCGGGCAAATTTCGTCGACTTTTTGAGGTCACAAGAAGGGCTTTTTAAAAGTTTTTTTAAGTTCTGAAGGGAAAGCAGGCTCAAACTTAGGGGACTTGGTATTTCGATTTTTGATTACAGGAAAATATCGGCGTAATTCAATAATTTTACCTTGTGTATTTACCGATGTGTCACACACACATTGACAGCAATGGACAAAATGGCCGGCGTCGTTGAATACACCAGGTAAAATTATTGAATTACGCCGATATTTTCGTCTAATAAAAAATCGAAACACCAAGTCCTCTAAGTTTCAGCCTGCTTTCCCTTCAGGACTTGAGAAAAATTTTTAAAAGTCCTTCTTGTGGCCTCAAAAAGTCGACGAAATTTGCTCTGCAGGTTAGAGTGTACTCTCAAATTTCACTATTTTTTCGACTTCCTGCAACAGCGTGAAGTGCATTATTGCTCAAAATTTATTAAGAGGGACTTACACCTTGTACGCCAATTTTTGATCCAATTTGCAGGAATTTAATGTGGAAATACTAAAGAAGATTTTAGTACAGGACTTTTTCTATTACATTATAGCTTTATTGAATTTTACACTTGATTTTTTTCACTCGAGGAGCACCCCTGTCAAAAGTACAGGGCCAAATGATGTGCAGGATTGAATCCACTTTAGTTACCCAGAATCAAAATAAATTATCTGTGAATTCGATCTCGGTTGTTCCATTTAACTATATTTATATTTTTTTGTGCTCATTTTTTGAGCAATTTGCTTCCTCATTATATGATGAAATTGCAAAATAATTTGTTTCCTCATAGAGAAAGCATTAACGATTTTCCTAAATATTTAAAAATATATATAATTCTTTTTTCTCGAAACAAAGAATCTTTTGACCTCATAATTCATATTTTTAAATAAAATTTATTGATATTAGATTAATTAATTTTATACGATGCAAAAAACCATTTTACTTTCTTACAAACATTAGCTTTGAATTTTGGTCATTTGAAAATATTGTTATGCCGAAAAACAGGCTTCTAACTCTTTATTGATTATACAGTGATATAATTATGATGTCATCACTTAATTGTAGTTTTTAAACTACTAAGGAGTTCATAGGAACGCAATCGAAGAAGAACTAACTCGAGCGGCGCAGCGCTCATCCTTCTATGCTATCTAATCCAGGCAACTGGTACTTTTTATCCGTAATAATTCCCAGACGCAATTTTTTTTTTTAAATAGCTTCTGGATGGGGTCCTGAATGACCCTTAAAAATGTGTGCCGTGGATCGATTGCCAAAGGTTGTTTTTTTGTAAAAAGAATTTTCAAAAATCAAGTTTGCATGGACGGACCATTTCCATTGCGTTGTGCAAAAAACAGTTCAAATTGAAAAAGATAATGTGCAAAATTCTAAGAAAAACAAATAAAAGCGAACCTTCTATCTCTAATAGGTTTCGAGTTACAGTCATTTCAAAAAACCACTTTTTTTCTGAATTTCGTCGAAAAATCACTACTTTTTGCAACATTCTCTGTACCAACGAACCTAATGATTTTATGAAAAAATTTTCAACAGGGGAGTGAAATTTCATGTATTTATCTTTAATTTACCGCAAAGGGCAAAGTCCTGACCCTAATAGGTCAAAAGTTATGACCTCTCAAAGTGGGCTACTTTTGACCCATTTTTCCGGTCAATTTCCCTCTGCGGAGTTTTCTTGTAATAGAGTGTTCTATGGGTAAATTATGAAAGTGATGTCAGAGAATAAAATAAAGTAAACAAAATTATGCGACTATTAAAAGAAAAGGATCTTCTGGTGCTAGTAGTACGTGACTTATGATCTCTCAAAATCTGAATGGTTGAGAGATGGTCACGTAGGATCATCACAAGTGCGTAACGTGAAGTAATCATATAGGCGCGCGAAGCGCGGTGTGATGTTCTAGTAATATATTAATTAATATAAAAATATTATATGTTGCATTTGCGTTTTTTCACACACGATTTGGCCACGGTGACTTCGAAAAAAAAATATCACAACGTCGCCGTAGAACATGCCCTTAAAGGGGTTCCTTAGTCATTACAGCCCCGGGTCACGTAAATCTTTAATCCGCCCTTGAAAATACCTCGTTTCTTTTTGATATGCGGACGAAACGCAACGGAAAGAAATGAAAATAGATTCAATTCTGCGTAAAATGAAGAAAAGAGGATATCTTAGCTCTAATAGATCACGAGCTATGACCTTCGAAAGTGGACTTTTCTTGCATATAATCATCTGAGTGCACCATACCGGGCAAGTACAGCCATATTTGAATGTTTTAATGCAAATTAAGTATCTAGCTCTAAATGTAAATAAAATATACATCATTTTTTATTAATAAACAATGAGTTTTTTATCAAAAAAATTATATAAATATCTTTTCTTAATAATTTGTTTAAATTTTTTCAGTAATTTTACGGTTAGAATGTTTTTATTATAATATATTGTGTTAATAATAAAATTGTCATTGTTTACAAAAAAAAAAAATTTTCTGAAAAATTAATTATGTTAGCATGTATGCTAATAAAATAAATTTTTTGAGAGTCAAAACTAATACTTGCCCGGTATGGTGCACTCAGATGATTATATGCAAGAAAAGTCCACTTTCGTAGGTCATAGCTCGTGACCTATTAGAGCTAAGATATCCTCTTTTTTTTTTTACGCAGAATTGAGTCTATTTTCATTTCTTTCCGTTGCGTTTCGTCCGCAGATCAAAAAGAAACGAGGTATTTTCAAGGGCGGATTAAAGATTTACGGGACCCGGGGCTGTAATGACTAAGGGAGTATTTGAGAGATCATAAATCACGTACTACTAGCACCAGAAGATCCTATTTTTTTAATAGACGCATAATTTTGTTTACTTTATTTTATTTTCTGACATCACTTTTATAATTTACCCATAGAATACTCTGTTCCAAGAAAACTCCGCAGAAGGAAATTTTTGTATATACATCCTTGCACCGGCCATAAATTTTACAGCCTTTTACCATTTTCACTCTTTATTTCCACTATAATTATATTAAATTATATTAATAATAAAATTCAAATAAACTTTGAAAGGCACAAATATTGGGGCATTCACGATACAAAGCACGGTCCTGTGCTGCATCAAGCCCCGCCCATGGAAAATTCTCTCGACCAATCAGCTTTATCTAGAAAGAAACATGTTTACCCGTTCGGCTTTTTTTCTCTCTTTAAAGCCGACTTCCATTTTTCCCACAGGATTGGCGGTCCATTTCTATATGTCGATGCTTGAAACCTATTAGAGATAGAAGGTTCGCTTTTTTTTGTTTTTCTTAGAATTTTGCACATTATCTTTTTTAATTTGAACTGTTTTTTGCACAACGCAATGGAAATGGTCCGTCCACGCAAACTTGATTTTTGATATTTACTTTAAAATTTAAAAGTATTTACTTTAAAAAAAAAACAACCTTTGGCAATCGATCCACGGCACATATTTTTAAGGGTCAGTCAGGACCCCATCCAGAAGCTATTTCCAAAAAAAATTGCGTCTGGGAATTATTACGGAAAATAATGCTTTTTTATGACGTGCTGCCTGGACTAATAGCCCACTTGCTTGGTAGGCGTGTCTATTTTATCAGTGCATAACAACATACAGATAAAAACAAAATTTTTCATAATTACAAATAAAAGCATAACTTCCTTAATATTCAATAAAATGAATTATCATACAGGTCAATCGATTCGTCTCGACGCAAGAGCTTTGAATTTTGATTATTTGAGAATTTATTGTCGAAAAATCAATTTAAAAAAAATTGAAATGTACATAAAAATGTTTAAATTCAATATTTTGAAAAATCTTTGGCACGTTTTGAGATTTAGGTGGAGCGAATATACATTACAATTTTTATCAACTTTACTGTCTTTAAGTTAAGAAGGCGACAAGAAACAGCGACACACACACACACACACATCTGGAGAATTGATTAGAATGTTGTATTAGACATTTATCAAGTGAGGAAAGTTTAATTAAATCATTTTAAATATATTGGAAAATGTAAGGATTACAAAGTGTCTTCTATGAGGAAGCAAAAATTATGAATAAGCAGAGAGAATAAGTAATATCTATGAGATAGAGAAGAGCTAATTAAAAGATCTGCTTTAAATAAAAAGTTTAAAGATTAAAAGACTAGATAGAACCATATTGGTGCAATGTAAGAAAATAAAAAATAAAAAGACGTACCAAACAAGGAATATAATTATAAGTTTGAGGCAAAAGATTGAGATAGCAGATAGGTTAGTGATTATACTGATAAAGATTGGGCTGAAGTTTTTTTTTATATTCTTTTTAGCTTCATTGGATCCTAAATACACAAAAAAAAAGTTAACAAAACCAATCTGTCTTAATTTATTTAAGAGATATACGCAATAAAACAGTAAATTCAAGTGGAAAATCCATTTTCAGACTAAGGGGAAAATGTGTGCAATTTTTGGCCTCTGTACAACATATGATACAAACGCCAGCTATAAGAAAAAACCATTTTTAATTTTTTTTGACTTGCGGACGGACGTTAATTACGAGGAATTGCGCACTTATATTGACGTATCTGTCACAAAAGCAAATGTGCAATTTTTGGCCTCTGTACAACGTATGATACAAACACCAGGTATAAGAAAAAACCATTTTTAATTCTTTTCGACTTGCGGACGGACGTTAATTACGAGGAATTGCGCATTTATATTGACGTATCTGTCACAAAAACAAATGTGCAATTCTTGACCGCAAGTCGAAAAGAATTAAAAAGGGTTTTTTCTTATACCTGGTGTTTGTATCGTATGTTGTTCAGAGGCCAAGAATTGCACATTTGTTTTTATGACAGATACGTCAATATAAGTGCACAATTCCTCGTAATTAACGTCCGTCCGCAAGTCGAAAAGAATTAAAAATGGTTTTTTCTTATAGCTGGCGTTTGTAGCATATGTTGTACAGAGGCCAAAAATTGCACACTTTTTCCCCTTAGTCTAAAAATCGATTGTATACCTAAATTTACTGTTTTATAGCGTAAATCTCTTAAATAAATTAAGATAAATTGGTTTTGTTAACTTTTTTTGCATATTTAGGATCCAATAAAGCTAAAAAAAAATGCGTCAAACTAGACATATGAAACTTCAGCCCAATCTGATAAAGACATTGAAAGCAATAGTGATAGTTTGACGAGAAATAAATGAGAGGATTAAAGATATAAGTTATAGATTCAACAAAGAGATTGAAAAGGATAGAGTTAGATAAACAAGGAAGAGATAGATTGGTATAGAGCTCGTTTGGATGAATGATTCTGGTTTTTACAACACAATTCCTAAATCGTTCGTTAGTTCAGTGGACTAAGCCGTTGGACAGCGAACTTCTATGCGCGTAAGTTCGCGCCCCCATAGATGCGGATTTTTCAGTGTTACATGTGTTAGAGCGGTAAGATTTTATAATCTTAAATATATAGGATATAAAAAGATTGAACATAATGGGTTGCTACAGATAATTCTACTAAAACTGTTGTATAATAGTAATGGGTAAATTGTCTGACAAGATACAAAACAAATAAGTAACAAATTCAATTAATTATAGATAATTAGTAATTACAAAAATTAAAATTGTCCTTATTTATGGCATATCCACGAAAAGTGTATTTTTTCTCTTACCGTTGTATTGTAGGCAAATCTAAACTTAAAATACAAGTTAAATCGCACAAAAATTTACAGGCAACGAATTGAGTGTTTTGCATGCTCACAGCTTTTCCGCACAAAGTTGGAAAATTCGAAAAAAAATCATGCTAGTTCAGTGGAACATAGGCCATTGAAATTTCATTAATTTGACACTGTGCTTTGATTTATATTTCAGCAAGAAAATCTCAAAGTCGTGTCACCGCTTTCACAATTCAAATGTCCACTCCTGAGTCTGGAGTTGTAGAAAGTGCGCGCAACTAGCTAGGTAAAAAATCTTTCGATTTTTTACTATATTTTGATGGCCAGTATCCATCGTCGTATTTTACTCCAAGAATACTTTCAGCACACTTTTCTGTGCTCACGGTAATTAAGCAGTATTTTGGGTTTCAGGTTGAAACTGATCTCCTTCTGTTAGTGAGCTTATTAGTAAAGATAAAACTTTTTCACGTTTGCTTAGAAGAATTGTTCCCTTAATACAATAACCGTTGAAAAGCATCAGAAGTATGAATAAGGAGTTTTGCAGAAAGAGATATTTTTATATCCGTGATAATAATACGACGCACACCAGCGATAATGTAATTGAAGTTATAATAAATACAGATACGATTGTGTATGTAATATAAAGCACTTTTAAGAGCGAACTCGTGCGTGAAGTGGTTGCTATAGACAACAAAATTTCATGATGAAAAGTGTTGGAGGAAGGATATATATATAACACTAAACTTGAAATAACTCTTGTCTTGGTACCTCTCTTCTTATTTTATTTTGCAAGACATAGGCAATTGTAAAACTATAGGATTTGTCGATGGAACTCGTATTCTTTAAACACATTATATTCAGATGACGTATAGACAAAGAAAACTTTATTTACATATAAAAGATAATGTAATTGCGCCTGCAATTGTCTCTGTACTTCTTGCAGAGATTTATATTGACAGTGATGCCACAATTATTATTAGATATCGCGTTTCAAAATTAACTGTCGGGCCTGTAGTATCAACAATTAGTATGTATTATGATTTTCGGTAAATCAGTATTTTTTATTCCAAAGATTGAAAGAATCTTTTCAAATTGCTGTTATATAGGATTAGATCTTGACAGATTAAAAATAATACAAACAAAAAGCATTAGTTAAATAAATCAAACATCTTTATTAGATCTATCCTAAGGTCATTTCTGGCCGAGTCCCTCCTTTACGCGAAAGAGTTCCGTGAAAAAAAGAGGATTTATTTACAATTAATTAAAGTAGGGACAACTTAATAATGTTCGGTTGAAAGCTACCACATTATAAATGAAAATCGAAAATTGGCAGAAACTTAAAATGAGCAATAATGCATTTGAAAAGATATCCAGTTGAAAAAATTTTATGTTTTAATATGTATATTAATGGAAACGTATAGGTTTTATTTTATTGTTTACCTTATTTATTCTTCATTCCAATAATTATTTTTTATCTTATTTGCATGTAACTTCTTTCTTCATCTTATTTCATCTTAATTATTTAGTGATTCGTGTCCATCTATTGATTTTATGCTAATAGCTGAGTTCATTTCAAGGATCACTGCAACGCGTTTCGTCTCTAATTTCATCGGATTGTTTTTTTTTTCTCAGGCACTACGTCAGAGAGAGAGAGAGAGAGAGAGAGAGAGAGAGAGAGAGAGAGAGAGAGAAGTTGCAAAGGGGTGTTATGTTTGTCCCTTTCTCGCCAAAGCTAATTGGTTGAGAGCATTTTCGGTGGTTGGAGCTTGGTGGAGCTCAACCAATTAGCTTCGGCGAGAAAGGGACAAACATACACCCCTTTGCAACTTCTCTCTCTGATGCATTATCACGCGCTTTCCTACAGCGTCCCGCAGTTCATTTCTATATGTCGATGGTATATTCACATTTTTGATACAGATTATCCACTGGAATTCACCACGTAAACAAAATGTTCGTAATAAGCACATTGATGACTTTCGAAGGATGCATCAAATTTTTCTTGAGCTGGACGGAAACCTACTTCGACAAAGTCTTTTTAATTGTTTCAACGTTGAAAGTGCACCAATCGTAAGTAAACGAATATTGTCAAACGTAAAATGCATTTTGAATTAATTAGATGTACTTGAATTAAGCCCATAAAGTTTACAATTAAGCTATCGATCAAAGTATTCGAATTGAGACACAAAGTCATATGATTTAAGATATAGCCAGCAGCATCGTTTAGAAAATGAGTTTCTTTCTTTGTACCTAATTTACAGGACACCCGTTACTTTCCATGTCAAGAATTTACAAAGGGTGCTAGCATAAAGTACCGAACGCATCTTTTTTTGCTCGAATACGAATACAATGTATTTTCGCCGACTGACGTTGCTCTGGTCATTCAGTGCAGTGCGGATAGAGCAACACTTTTAGAGGACATATCCAAACACTGGCCGGGATCGATTAGTGTGGCGCTATACTTAACGGACGCAGAGGTTCAGAATTTTCTTGAGTTTGTACGGGGTTCTGAGAATCTACGAAAACGAAAGAACATTGCTTATCACGTCGTCTACAAAGACGGAGTAAGTTAAACAATCTTTTCAATTTGCTGAACTGCTTAGTAATATTTTCTACTGGAAATTCGAAATATGTTTTAGAATTATTGCTTATAGGTACCCACGCGGAAAGATTATACAGAAACTCGACTAGCACTTTTAGGCATAACACAGCCCTGTTGGAAGTAAAATGATAGAAAAGGATAGAAATATTTTGATAGAAAAGAATAGAGATTTTCTACCCCTCTCAAGTGTATACTTTGTATCCATCATACGTTATCTTTTTCTATCTTTGTGTGTATCTATCGTTTTCACTAGGCTCTATCTTTCCCTATCTTTTTTCTATCCATCCCAAATAATATCTATCCATTTTCTCTATCTTTTTCTATATCCTTAATTTTAAATTTATTAATTTTCAAATTTTGAAAACACATAATTATATTTTAAATAAAATATGTTGTACATAAATATTATTCTAATCTTACCGCTAACACAAGTAACACTGAAAAATCCACATCTATGCGGATGCAAACCTGCACGCATAAAAGTTCGTTGTTCAATGTTTACTCCACTGAGCTAATGAAAGGTTTAGAAGTTGTATTGTATAAAAACCAGAATCATTCATCCAAACGAGCTCTATACCAATCTATCCCTTCTTTAATAATCTCTATATTTATCAACCTCTTTGCTAAATCAATAACTTATATCTTAAGGGTGTTGGAGTCAAGTTATAATCTAAAAATTAAATTTCTTCATTTTTTACTTAATAAATATTAAATTTGGAATTTCTTCCCTCTGAGGATTAATCAATTTTTATCTGAAATTATGCATACAGAGCGAGAAAATATCGAATACAAAAATTTTTTTAAATAAAACGAAAATATTCGATTTTAAATTCTTCATTTTATGCAAAGTGTATCGAGATTAAATATTTTTTTGTTCTGTATGCAGTTTTATATTTGAGAAAAGATTAGCGCTACAGAGAAAAAAAATATGTATCTATAATTTTCGTTGAGTAAAATGGAGAATGGAATTTTGAGCTTAACACTTGGGTCCAACACCTTTAAATCTCATTTATTTCTCGTCTATCCATCTCTATCCCTTTCAATCTCTTTGTCAATATAATCACTAGCCTATATTGAAATGGATACACCTGATAGTATGGATTGAAAAGGATGAACTTCCCAGTAGATTTTAAAAAGGATAGAAAAAGATTGAAATGATTATACAAGGATCGATATGGGTAGATTAGTAGAGTTTGATAGGAAATTATTGGCGAAGATAGATGAAGTATACAGAATGATACACGGAAAAAAATTTGGTACAGTTGATGTACTACCTCTAGTGCTGCTGCTGCATCACAATAAAGGGCAACTGTTGCGCTACTGTACTTTTTGTAGTTACAAAGTAGTTACTGTCTCTCTGGCAGAGGGAGCGTTGCGCTCCTACAGTAAAGGCAACTGCTATCTCTCTAAGGTGCAGTAATTGCCCCTCACGCGGACAGTTGCTGCACATATACAGAGAGCAACAGCTACCCTACGTTAAGCGCAGCAGTTGTATCTACAGGGGCAGTAACTGTACCAAATTTTTTTTCTGTGTAGAAATATTGAGATTCAAAGGGAAAGAAATTATTAGATTAAGAAAGAGATAGAAATAGATTGCCATGGATACATTTAGATTCATTTTTCCTTTCTATTTCAATCCTGAAAAGATTGAAAAAGATTCAATTATATGTATAGAAATCTTTTTCTATCTTTTTACTACTAATAGGGAAACACACAAAGAAAAACAAAGTTCCTGTTCCCGGTACTAAACTAGTATATCTTTATATTTTTGGGGTCGCTGAGTCCAAATCCGATGAAGCCTTCAATTTGACCTTGTCGGATAAAACGGTCACAAGTTATGACCTTGGATCGGAAGGTTGGCAAGTACAGCCATATTTGGATGGTATCATGCAAATTAAGGGATTAGGCCACTAGAATTTTCAGACAAAAAATCTGCCCGCTTCGCGGGCAAATTCTCATCGCGCGCTTCGCGCTCCGTGATGCGCGCTTCGCACGCTTGCGCCCCTCGGGCGCTTATTTTTTTTTATTTAAGTTACTACAACAGGAATTGCATACTAAAACTAATTTACTTAAAGTTCTATCGACCTTAAGGAGCACATTCTCATCAGGGCACTCGCGCTTCGCGCTCGACTCAAATCTAATACTTCCTCTGATGAGAATGTAAAAACGCGGACGTTTGCCAAAAATGGGGGGGAGGGTGTCAAATTTTACACAATTCTAATACGTTATTTCAAATAAGAA
>UCOH01006138.1:0-12812 GCA_900474275.1 Synergus japonicus
GTGTATAGTCACGGTGACACTGATGACACACACCCGTTGGGCGAAAGGGAATCCGGTTCCTATTCCGGAACCCGGCAGCGGAACCGCATACAATTCGGGCTCTCGCAAGAGTGTTCGTCGGGGTAACCCAAAATGACCTGGAGACGCCGTAGATCTTGGTGGTAGTAGCGAATACTCCAGCGAGGCCCTGGAGGACTGACGTGGAGAAGGGTTTCGTGTGAACAGCCGTTGCACACGAGTCAGTCGATCCTAAGCCCTAGGAGAAATCCTATGTTGATGACGGTGTATAGTCACGGTGACACTGATGACACACACCCGTTGGGCGAAAGGGAATCCGGTTCCTATTCCGGAACCCGGCAGCGGAACCGCATACAATTCGGGCTCTCGCAAGAGTGTTCGTCGGGGTAACCCAAAATGACCTGGAGACGCCGTCGGGAGATCCGGGAAGAGTTTTCTTTTCTGTATAAGCGTTCGAGTTCCCTGGAAACCTCTAGCAGGGAGATAGGGTTTGGAACGCGAAGAGCACCGCAGTTGCGGCGGTGACCACGATTATTAATTTTATGTGCGTCTAAAATCCTATTCCCGATTTCTTGAATCCTAGTTGCATATGAAATTATATTTTCCTTTTCCCATTGGTATAGATTTCCTAATTCCCCTTGGAGTTAGTAAACAGATTTACTTGGAGCATAAATTCTCTTAAGTCTATTTACCAATTCTTCCACAGTATTTAAAGAGCAACCCGTTACACATTTTCGTGCTTCTCCAGTTAATTTGGTGCGAATTAATTTGGTAAGATTATTTTCTACAGCGACAGGTAACATTTCTTTCGCCTGTTGGCAACCCTCAATGAAATGATTCAATGAGATATTATTTCCATTGAATAAGGGAACGACTTCTAAAGCATCCCGTAAAGAGATCATTTGATTATTAGCCACTGTTATTATTTGTGGGATTGAACTTTCCTTTCCTCTCGACATCGTGGATTGATAGAGATTATAATGTGTGGAATCAGGAGAAGACGAATCGTACTCGGACGAATTTTCGTGATCGGGTTCGTTGGGTATATGAAAAG
The DNA here is from genome assembly GCA_900474275.1 of Synergus japonicus. Lineage (NCBI taxonomy): Eukaryota > Metazoa > Arthropoda > Insecta > Hymenoptera > Cynipidae > Synergus > Synergus japonicus. The sequence goes on from UCOH01006138.1 coordinate 1,073, forward strand.
GACTAACTGTTTTTTTGAAAAGTGTCGAATCTCCAAATTCTAATTTGAACGGGTTTGGGAGTTTAAACGGACTACTAGTAGATTCTTTTGGTGTTGAGTTGATTTGACTTGATTGTTTGGGTTCTATTGCAAAATTAGTTTGATGATTTTGGACAAGAAATTCAGTACCTGAAGGAAGGTTTTGGTTTCGAACCTGACTAGAGCTTATTATTAAAGAATTTTCTTGTTTAATTTTTTGATAATTTTCACTTGTTTCAAAGAGGGGTTTTTTTAATTTGGTTTAGAAGTGTCTCTTCTTCCTGGTTCTCTAAACGGAAAGCATTATTTTTGAGTTTATTGTCTGTATTATTGGTATTGGGACACACAGAAGTATCATCAGTAGGATTCACTGGTAGATTCAAAGAAGTAACGTCAGTAGGATTCACTGGTATATTCGCATTAGTAAAATCAGTAGGATTCACTGGTAAATTCGCTGAAGTAAAATCAGTAGGATTCACTAGTTCAGGAGGCACTAATTTATTTTTTCTAGAGGGTTTTAATGGTTGTTTACTAGTTTCTTCGATTACTTGTATTAGAGCGGGATTGCTTTTAACTTGGCTACGTGTAATTCGTCCCGTGTTGAAATTAACTGTGGTGGACATTTGATCTGATTTTGCGTTTCACACATGTCAAAATTATTATAGAAAATTGCTTGTATTTCCTAATACGGTTTTTCTCAAATTTTGGTAATAATAAATATATAATAATTTTTTAAATAGTTCCCTTCCACCAGTCTCTCAAAAAGTAGAAGATCTTGATTAAACCGACTTTATTCAATGGCTTGATTTGGTTTCCCGGCCGATGCACCAAAAATAATTGGTCTATGTTATGTCCTGGAGAGGATAATAAAATAGCCAATTTCCCTATCAGTCCTCGTTTTAAATCCACGTAAGTAAATTAGGGACGAGATCAAGCCAAGGAATGAAACGATCAATTATAACAACAACTCTTTATTTATAAGTTACAATTTTCTTGATTCACGTGCAAAGAGAATGTGAGAGAGAGAGAGAGTGGTGGACGCCTTGAGAACCTCCCAGAATTCTGACACCGTCCTATAAAGAACGTTTCAGATTAGGTTTATATTTAAAGGTGGGAGATGTACAGATATAATGGTGGGAACTTACTTGTTTTTAGAGATTTATCGATTCCAGCTTCCAAGATTCTCCCAGGTGTTAGCCGCCTTTTCCGGATCTGGCATGCACCTTCCGTAGGGATCGAAATTGGATGTTGAACACCAACTATAACTCGAAACTTGAATAGGTACCGAACTGTAACTCGGAAGGTTGACGGGCCTGACGGATAGGTCCGGAGTCTGATTTCAAAACTGATGTTTATTGACTTGAGGTTGTAACTGTGATGATACGGTCGGAACCCGTGTTTTAGACTTAGATTGATACCTTTTCCCATCAATTTTAGTATCCATTATTGAAAAAAAAAAATTTCAAAAACACTCAAAGGACATTTTAAAGTGAAATTCCTGAAAATTTTGTTTAAAAATTACAAAAACTATTCGATAGAGCACTAGTTGAAGTGAAAATTTAATTACAAACCATTTCTCTAAAAAAGTCCTTTTTAAAAAGCTAAAACTTTTTGTCTAACCAAAAAAAGATGCAAAATGAAAGTTTTAAAAATTTTATTTTTGAAAATAACATTTTCGTGTTATCAAGAACCAGTCGGAAAGTGAAGCCGAAATTGAGCCACACTCTATTTTTGAACATTTTACTTAATGTACAAAGTTGAAATATTTTTAGAAACAAAATCATTTTTATTATGTAAGTAAAATTATTATAAAAATTAAGCTATAGTAGTTTTATTAAAAATCAATTAGATTAACATTTATGTGAAAATATGTATGTATAAGTCAAATGTTTTGTTTCATGAAGTTTCTATAGCAGAAATGGTTTTTTTACATCTTAGAAATGAATAATTATTATTACAAGCGATGAATTCTCAATAGGAAATTTAGTAGCAACTTCTCAAGAATACACAAAAATCTGTGAATTTAGTTTAAATTTATAGCATAAAAACTATTCATCATTTCGGACGAAATATGGATTAGTCCAACAATTGCAAGAGTTTATAGTGAAAAAAACTAATAAAGTGTATCCTGAATGGTATAATGACGAGTTTAAAAAACACAGATTTTTTTACTTCGGAAGCTGCTCATATCTAGAATTTCGCGTGGCTTGAAATGGGAATCTATCGACACACCCCAAATAAACAAAAAAAAGAAAAGAACACATGAAAATGTAGATGATGCTGAAAATAAAAGACGTGTAAAAAATTTCGTCACATTTAAATGTGATTAATTAAGTAATTAATTACTTATAATTAAATACGAGAAGTAATTAAATACTTCGTAAATCTTTCAAAACTTCTAATAGTGCAGAAATAGTTATAATGACGTGCTCTACTTAAATTCTTCTTTCCAAAATACAGTAACGGGACTCAGGTTCAGTGAAAAGTTGCAATGTCGATTGGACCTATATTTAACTCCATAAAATAGAAAGAGAGGTAGCTCACGTGTTTTTGTTAGCCAGAAAAGGAAAGTAGTCTAGAATTGCGTCGGCTATGATCAAGGTTTCTATGCACATATATATAGTATATATAAGCTACCTGATTTGTCGTAAAAAGTTTTTTAAGCCCGTTCTTTTAGTTTTATATAATTTTGGTATTAAGTATTGTATCCAGAGTTTTTTTAATTACCATGAAATAGGGTTAAATAATGTGAAATAAGAAATAAAATTTAAAAAATGTATACAAATTTTCATTCAGTTGTGACGATGCGTTAGACAAGTATGCGTGGCCCACGCACACCTCGCTAGACTCGCAGCGTCACGACCAGCCAGCTACGTTCCCCCACCGTTCCCACTCTCCACTCCGTCCGATATCAGTGCATTGATATTAATTAAATGCAACGGCTTTTGGTCAGTTGAGTCGGGGCTCTCGCCCGATGATGATGCTCACGTTCCTTTCCCTATGCTTAGGTGCGACTATCATAGGAAAACGAACACCGGAGAATCTCAAGCAGTAGGAGCAACTACACTTGACATTCTCTACTAAATTTTCGTAGGGAACGGGTCGTCTGTGATCAGGTGCGACTGGCACAGCCTACCCGAAAAACTCGAGAGCATTGCAATGGATAGGAGCACTTATCATTGTAATGCCTCGCAAGTTTTAAATTCTTTCTTGCCGCCATTTCACCGTCACTGGTATCTCTCCGTCTCACTCCCCGTCGTTCTCACTCTCGTTCCGTCAGCCTATCCCGCTATCCGCCACACCGTCTCTCTCCTACCGCTCACCGCTCTTAGTCATCCGTCTCACTCACAATATAGCATGAGTCGTCTATGGTCAGGTGCGCTTGACATAGCCAACTCAGTACCGAGATTTGCAACGATTAGGCGCGCCTAACGCTGTCCATCTCACGCTATCTACCTTTCTCACTCCGTCCGATTTCCTTACTCCGATCCACTCACACATCAGGAAGACCAAATTGTCAAACGTCCAGTTAAGTCGTGTCTTGTAATCAGAAATGCTTTCAAGCAAATATTGTTTTCTAATGCTTTTGTTTTGTTATTTGAAATGTGTTCGCAGGAGATGTAGGAAAGCTTCCTAACACGATACCAACTCTGATTTTCCAACTAGCAAACCGCAAAGATTAAAACTAAGATGTAAACCGCGTTGAGTTTCTGCTACAAACATATTTAAAATTGTATTTAAAACACACACACAAATTTACTCTACACATTTAAAATCACCGTCACACTAATTAGAGTCATTTTAGTATGTATTTTCAACGTTAGGGAATAAATATTTATACATTTAATTATTTAAAAAGAATTAAATGCTGTTTTATTTGTCCATTATTAACCTGACCCTGGCTAGACTGAAGCGTCCGGAAGGACAAAACCGAATCCGTAAAAACAGCTTCGTTACACAGTGGTAACAACATAGCAACTCCGCATATATTTGTAAATAAATTTATATTTATTAGATATATGTATTTATTTACTTTATATTTTATTTTATTTTATTTATATTATATTTATTTATTTTCTGTATCATAAATTCATTTATAATATAGATAATGTAATAATATTAATATATTTATCAAGAATCGTGAATATATAAATAAATACTGTACTCATTTTCAATGTTACTTTTGAACTTAAAATAAAAACATATTTTGATACTGACTCAGTTATATTTTCATATTATTTTTATAATTAATAATTAATTAATATTAATTTATTAATTAATTATATAATTAATAATTACAATTCTTAATACTAAGCAATCGTAGAGTATAGGTCGCAGATAGAATCTGAAAAATGAAAACTCGCCAGATCCAGGCAAAAGCAAAAGCTCCATACTACTTACACTGTCAAGCATGTACCGTTAGCACACTTTCTATATGTGAGTTATAGGGGTGGGGTCGGTGGGGGTAGATTTAGTTGTTCTGCCGAGAGCGTGAGGTCGCTCTTAAAAATTCATATTAAAATAGCGCCATCACGCTGTTGGCAGAATAACTAAGCCTTCCCCTCACGTCTCGCTCCTCTAAATTTGCCACAACATTTCTGCTGCAATGTCGCCTCTATACCTATCTTCCCTCTACGAAGTCACGAAGTAGTATAAGGAGACCAATCTCCGTGCATTGAAAGTGGCCTCACTTTAGGGGTCAGAGAAGCAGATTTTCAATAATCCACCGATGCCAGCGTTTATGCGGAAAATCCGGGAATTACTGAATGTGATGTGATCACGTGATCATATCACATGGCGATTTTAGGTTATGTTTTCAAAGCGGGAAATGTTTTGATGAGGTTTTGATCACGTGATATAGTAGTTCCCGGATTATCCGCATAAACGCTGGCATCGGTGGATTATTGAAAATCTGCTTCTCTGACCCCCTAAAGTGAGACAACTTTGTGTAAAATCTATCATAGAAGATTGGTTTCCTTATACTACTTCGTGATCGAAGTATTTATTCGGGTACTGGGGGTACGTATTCGGGTAAAGTCGGCACGGAGCACGTACACCCGAATATGTACTTCGAATATCTGTCTTCGGGTGATGGGGGTACGAATTCGCAGCCCTGGATTTACAATAGGTGCGCGCGGTGCGCACGCACAGGGCGGCAAATTTCGTGGGGCGGCAAAATTTTAAGAAAAAATAATTTTTTTTTCTTTTTTTTTTCGAAGGGCGTGAGTAAGGCGTGATCGAGTAAATGACATATATGCCTTTTCTTGTAAACGTGTCAACCCAACTGTGGTTTCTATAACATTCCTATAATCCAATGGAAAACAGGGTTAGGTTATACCATGTTTAGAAGGGAAGGCATACCTAAATAACATGTACTATATGTAATTATTCTCTTATAATTAAACAACAAAGAAATTTAAAACACAGGCTTTATCTTTATTTCAGCTGTGAATTGTATATTTGAAGATTTTTTTTAACATGTCATGAAGGTTTAAAGTAAAAGAGCGGCATTTTTCACACCGCACAAGGCGGCATTTTAGGTAAACGCGGCCCTGTGTATTCGGGTAAAGTCGGCACGCAGCATGCAACACTCGAATACGTACTTCTCGTCTCGTCATCGATTTAATTCTTATAATATCCAATTTCGTTATTAACGAAATTTCAATTCCCGAAAATATAGAATGCCCGAAATTAAAAATGCCACAAAAAACGAAATTCCCGAAAATGTTTAAATAATGCAAAACCTACGTTACGGAAAATTCAAATTTCCAAAAATTTAAATTTGCTTAAAATTGTAGAAAGATCGTTCCCTTTACTATTCCCTTTTACCACTCCCTTTACCATTCCCTTTTACCATTTCCCTTTACCATTCCCTTTTACCATTCCCTTTGCTATTCCCTTTACTATTCCCTTATTGAAGTCAGAAGTAATGATTACTGATGTGCCGTGACCGTTTTTACCGCGTCCGTGACGGTAAATTTTTCTTTTACGTAAAAATTTACCGTAATTGGTAATTTTTTGGTAATTGTGGTAATTCTCTAAATATAAATTGTTTTTTCAAACAAACAATTAAACTTGAGAAATTATTAATATTAAGTATCAAAATAAAATATTTTCCACAGTCATAAAATTGAAATTTATGTATAAATATCTCAAAAATGTGATAAATTCGGAAGAAAGCAGACGACATTCGACAATGACAGTGATAATATCACTAGCCAACACTGTCAACATAGAGTATGCAGGTTTGCTGCCGATGATTTTAAAATTGGAGGTTACGTTTCATTGAAAAAAGTAATAGAGTTTTGTCTTTTATGTTTAAAAATTATTTTGTAAACATTTTTTGCTTATTACAGCTAAACTTGTTTCTATAAAATGTATATCATCACGTTATTTTTAAAAAATGTTCGTTAACAATGGTGCAAATAACAAATTACCACTTTTACCAAATAATTACCGAGTTACGGTAAGAAATTACCAGTGACCAGAAAATTACGGTCACGGCACATCATTACGTGCGACTTCCCTGAAGTCGACGCCATCGTACTTTAACGTCATATGTGCGGGAACATTTGAATTAAAGTTACCAATATAAATAAATCTAATATTGCTTACTCTTGATATTATTAGTTTTAAGTGATTTAGAGTGTTATTAATCTTAGGAATTCCTCACCATGGGGATAATGTTTTGGGATTTTCCCACTATTTTTACCTTTATAAAATAAAGTTAAAGTACTGGAATTCCCCAACGTTAGGATTTAAGATTTTTCATATGTAAAACTCTCGACCCAGCTTAGAAAAATAGTACCTCGACCCTCCATAAAAAAAGGCTCAAGTTTGGAGAAAATACCAAGCCTTAGTTTTTCCCATCTTTTATTGCACTACCTTAAAATGTACACGCCTCAGAACCCTCCCTACCCTACTAGCAAGTCCGTCGGAGAGCTACCGAGCAGAGCGGGCGGTTAAACAGGATGACATTCTCAGTTCATCAGTTCGTCATCTACCTTTAAGTCGTTTAGACGTAGTGAATTTTATACTAGTTCTGCTTTATAAAGAATTGTATAAGAATTATTAATGTTAAAAATAATATCAATGATATTGGGCTCACTTTATTAATCCCTGAACTATTACTATAATTTTAAATCATAATTGTTTCGCGGTAGTCGATTTTCAAATCGACGTCAGCAGCCTACCGAACTTGGAGAATTTGCCAATCATCGTTCGGTCTAGGGGAAATCTTTCGACCGTAACGAAACTGGCGACATAACAATTGGTGACAGCTTTGTGGGATTAGCTGCACCGCGAGAATTTGAATCTTTGTGATTTGATGATAGTTGATGAAAGTTAGAACCAAGTTCAAAAGTTCTGTGATCTATTCAAAAATTGTAAATTAAAATTGTTCAAAAATTCTCTCAAACAAAACAAAAAAGAGCTTTTCCCAAAAAGTGCAAGTGAAAGTTTGTGTTAATGTGTAGTGCAGTTATGTGCAAAAATTAAAAAAAAAAGGGAAAATAGAAAATCTTCCCTAGATAAAAGATTTCAAACGCCTTTAACGTTTTTCGAGTACCGACGGACAACCCTTGGGTGGACCGAGTAGCCTCTGGAACCGTTTGTGCGAGAAATTCGCGAGAGGAAACATAAAAGTTTGGAAATAGAAAGCCGACTCCACTGGAGCAGCAAGGACTTCGCAGGACACTCGAGGACTCCAAACAATCGCCATCAATTCAAGAATAGAAAAAAGAATAAACAGTGTGTGTGAGTGTGTGAACATTCTCGGATTAGTTCCAGAAACTGTAAGTCATTTTAAGAAAAGATTATAATTATATTTGGTGTGAAATTTTGATTCTCAATGCCCACATTCAAAAAATAAATATATATAAATTTATTATAAAACTTTCGGATCCTTTATTGATTTCCGTTTTTAATCTTAGTAAATATTCTACTACTAAAATATTAAAATAGTTCACCTTGAGTCTCAAAATAAATAGAAAATGCCTGTTACACGTAGTAGAAAAACTAGAGGTGGTAGGCAAAATAATGCCAGAAATGTTGACATAACTACCACCACGAACCCTAACGTGGAGAGCGAAATTAATTCCATTCCTGGAGATTTGCCTAATCTAGCCATGGCGAGCAGAAATAATAATGCGTCACCCTCTGGTAACAACGTAGGTGCAGGTACTTCAACAGGTGGTGTAAGTGAGGGTTGGTCAAGTGGTGGCTTACCATCAAGACCCGAAACACAAATGTCCATCTACCCCCATCATTCAAATCCTTTTTCTGCTCTTGCCAGTACTCCTGATCCTAGTAAAATATCAAAACTCGTGCGAGATATAATTCCTTCATTCGACGGAAAAAACATGTCGGTTAAAATGTTCGTTGAACATTATCCAGCCGCAATTTCCATGGTTACTCCCTTGGAGATGGTTTACTTGACAATGTTAATAAGGAATAAGATCTCGGACGAAGCTCGTATTCAAATCCAAGATCGCGTCGGAATGAAATTGGAAACAATTTTTAGAACTCTAGAGCAAATTTATTCTCCTCAAGAAGACTCGAGTCAATTATTGCAAGACTTAACTAACGTTGTAAGAATACCGAACGAATCAATTCCTAAATATGGAGCGCGAGTAAATTAGATTTTAAATAGACTCACGACCCAAGTTATGGAAAATACCCCTATTGAAAAAGCTTTAGGCATATGTGAAGCCTATTGCACTTGCGAATCAGGCAGATCTCCAGTGGAAAAGCTGGAACCGTATTCATTTTTCTAAATCGGAAACGAGAATCCCTGATCTAACATTAGGAAATAGCGGACGAAATTTTAAAGGAATTGCGCATATCCGGAATAAACACGACACAAAAGATAGGAATTTTCAATCACGCGAATCAACTCAACGTTGCAAAGAATATGGGCACATTAGGTGTTTTTGTCCAACAGAAAATAAAGTAGAGAAAAATAATGAGGACAGAAATAAGGGATGTGATTATGGCTACGCGAATAATCACACAACTAGATACTGTCACGTTAAGGAAAAACATGAAAATGAAAGACAATTCCCAGTGGGCACAAAATTTGGCGACGTCTTTACGACATCATTACGACATTTTTACGACATCGTAAAGGCATCCAATGTCAATGTCGTAAAATTATCGTAACGATATCGTAAAGCTGTCACCAAATCCTATGACGTCTTTACGACATCACAAAAACATCTTCAAGACATGGACATAGGGTGTCTTTACGATGTCGTATAAATGTCGTAAAGATGTCGCTAAATTTTGTGCCCACTGGGTTTCTAAAAAGAAAACGCGAAGAGTCTTTAAACGAGAAACAGGGTTACCGAAACGGAGGCTCGGTGACCCTGAAATCGAACGAAGATCAAACTGGGTCATTCTCAGCATCAAACACAAAAAAGAATTGGTTTCAGCACCAGTAATCAATTTAGAAAATTCTTCACTAACGAAAGGTAGGGCAACCTTACTCGTAGATACGGGATCAAGCGTGAACATCATCAAAGAAAATATACTAGATCCGCGAGTATGGGTAAATAAGAGACGCATTTATAATCTAATTGGGATTGGCGCGGATATGGTTAACACTGTAAAGAAAATTGTTCAAAAATTCTCTCAAACAAAACAAAAAAGAGCTTATAAGGATTGAAGAAAGGTGAAAGGGTTGGAGACTCCCTTTCAAGTGGTTTTGAGATCCTTCCCAATTTTGTAGGACGGAATTTTAGGTGTGGAAGCCTTGAGGCAGCACCATGCTATCCTTAATTTTGTCGATGATTGTGTTCATCTCGGAGGTCAAGACTTCCCTCTTTTATCCCATGCCACTATCAAACTACCCGTAAGAGCAAAAGCAGTAGTTCAAGTCATATTAAAAAATATAAACCTTAAAGAAGGGTACATACCTAGAATCTTCTGCGGACCCGGTATCTATAGTGGCGAATGTTTGGTTACAAATAATGAAGGCATTCCTAGAATCCTTATGATTAACAGTACGAACAAAAATGTACATTTAACGATAACCCCTGTTAAGTTAGAAGAATATGACTTGATTCCTCTCTCATCTGAATCTTTAGGGACTGCCAGAGATAAACAAAAGGAACAAGCTAAAAGACTTCTCGAAATGCAGAAGATCATAGAGATTGATGATCATAATGAGGAAGAAAAAGAAAGCTTCTTACCCTTACTGTTTAAATTCTCAAAGCAATTTAGGTTAGCAGGAGATAAACTAGGTTCCACAAATGTTGTTAAACACAAAATTGCAACTACAGATGAAACCCTGATAAACGTGAAGCGATATCGATATCCCCACATCCACTAGGAAGAAATTCGCAAACAAGCCGATGACCTACTTGCATTAGGAATAATCAAACCATCGATTTCGTCCTACAATTCTCCTCTCTTAATTGAGGGCCTGGATCGAAAAAGTCACTCAGCGCTCGCGATCGAGAGTAACTATTGTCCAAACGTCTTGGTGGACTGAAATGTTAATGTTCAAAAAATTAAATTTTTAAAATATTCTCCTGTAGAGAATGAAAAAAGGGAACTATTTTCTATTTGAAGTTTTTTCTCCGATAAATATTTTTAATAGTAAAAATGAAAATGTAAAAAAAAAATTTTCCCAAAATCAATTATTTTTTAAAAGATGAATCGTCAAAACGCAGCCAAATATTAATGAAATTGTTTGAAATTTGGTATACACACGATGATAAAATAACAGAGATGCCACTCGGGAACAGATTCCGCAGGATAATGTGCCTGGGAATTCTGCTGAGTGTCGCCGTCAGGGACCCCGTAATCAGGACGAATGCAGTGATTATTACTGGTTCAAACTGTGGGAATTGGGCTCTCTTGGCTTTCAAAGCATAAAAAATTGGTTAGGCACAAATGCAGAACCGGGGTATGTAAACGCATGTTCTGGTCTAGTCGACGAGCATGTCCCCGAAAAACTCACGAGCGTCTTGGTACCTCCTCTGAAAACGGAAGGGACAGAAGGTCAAGAGGCTGTCCATAATGTTGGTAGCACCTTCACTCTGAGATTGAGTGAAGAGGCCGGTGCAAAGAAGTTTCCGTGCTCAAGGGTAAAAACAACTGAAATGGGTATTGTGTCCCATATTGAATCCGCTCCAGCATTAAAATTAAATAGTTGCATATCATACTCTAAAAATAAAATCATAATGGTTAAAGAAAATATTGCTCATTTTGTTTCTTCTGATGGTTTATTAGAATCCGAAATAAATAAAGAATTGATAAGTAATGATTTACTTGAGCCTCTAAGTATAGCTAACGAAAATCTCAAAGTAGGCGATAGTGTATCTACTCACAAAAAAACAGATACACCCAGATAACAATGCGTGCGACGCACGTCACCCGCATTGTGTGATCGTCATGCAATGCGTGTGAAAACGCCTGCACTTCGGCAGCAGTGCATGACGGCCACTTACATGCGTGCGTTATGAGTCGCATTTCATTCGCACGAAATGCGCGGAACATGGTCATATGGTGCGAGCTTTATTAGTCGCATTTCGCCCTCATGAAGATCCGTGCTCATGCGCACAACGCACGAGTCGCAACTTGCACGATAGCTGCGTAAGCATCATTATAACGTCCGTTTGTTGTAACAGTGTACACTGCCCACGCTCGTATTTTATGTTATTTATCGTTTCTTCACGCGTTATTTTCATCGCATTCGTGTTTCAGGAGAGTGCATTGT
>UCOH01006139.1:0-21323 GCA_900474275.1 Synergus japonicus
CTTCAAGCACAGAGTGGTCGAGTTATCTCTCTCTTCCTGCCTCGTGGCGTGCTCGGAAACAGGCAGCGCCACTAGGCCGAAACTAAATTAATTCCCTATAGATAAAAGTAGGACAACCGACGACCAATCATTTGAGTTGACACGCCGGTCCCAGAGATCGCGCTAGATGGTCAATTGCAGGCGACCGGCTGATTAGCTGCCATTTTCCTGGTCGTTATTGTGCACGGGAGTCACATCCGTGCACCTTGACCAGGATCCTCTTCATGCCTAAACGATGCGGATTGAACGTCAGTGTGATAATGTGTGTGTGTGTGACTCTGAGCTCCAGTGGCTCAGAGTTAATATGAAACAAACAAGAAGTGTGATATTTTAGTTGTGGTGCGAGTGAATGAATTTTTCAGGTTCCGGATTGTTGTCTGGTTGGTCAGCTGATTTCGTAGAGCTCATGTGCTCCAATCAGCTGACAGGTTGTGTGCAAATAACCAACACTCTGTCCTGGGAGTATACCGCGAACAAATGAATTTAAAAGGTTAAATAATAAATATGTGCGTGGTATAAAATATACCACGTCACAGTATATTATGGATATTCTTATAACTGATCGTTATTTGTAGATTTAAATGCTTATATAACAAATAAAACTTCGCACGCAACGTTGGGGGGAATCGAACGCACGATCTATCGGACGCGAATCTACGACCTAAACCACTAACCTCAGCTCGTAAGATGGTGGTATCATATTTTTTCCAGAGTATATACTCAATTTGTTACGAGCATTATTTTGATGAGATATTTCAGCATTTTCAACCAAGAAAAAATTTGTTGTGCAATTGGGCATCTCATCCATGTATTTGTTTATATAATTTGATTATAACAATTATGACAGTACTTATATTCGGAAAAAAAAGTCACATTCTCAAAAAGTGTAATTTTTCCTGATTGTTTATTTATATAAATAATTATTCTATAAACGGACTTGTAAAACTATTCGCGAGTAGTTTAAAAAAAAACGTTCAAATCCGTTGAGAATTGTAAGCTCTAGCCGATTTTGAACGTGAAGATTTAACAAAAAATTAGGGGGTCAAATTTTACACAAATATAATACATTCTCTCTGATGAGAATGTAATAACAAAAATATGTTGATTTAACTAAATATTTATATTTACAAAATTTTTAATATTAGTGTAACGGAGTTTTGTGAAATGTCTAAATAAAAAGGTACAATTTATAGTATGAAAAGAGTATAGATTGCTGTACAGTGAATAGTGAATCGAGACGGAGCGAGATTCTAAGAATTGCGTGTAATTAAATGAAATGTTATAGAAGCGGAGAACGTCGAGCGGGTAGAACAGATACGGAAAATAAATCTTTCAATGTATCTTAGTTATTTCTGTAATTATAACGCGATGGAAGTGTTGAACAATTATTCAAAAGGTAATGGAATTCGGTCCTTAGACCTCTCAACGGTAAGTACGGTTAGCGGTGAGAGAGGTTGACAATTCGGTGGACAAAGTAAATTATAGTTAATATATTTCTCTAGTCTAATAATATTAAATAATATCCTTAATGGCACCTAACGAATATTATTTAAGTCGGTTGGATTTATCTCTCTCAGGAGCGCCTGACGAGAGTAAATCAAGTTTCCCTAATCTTATGATTTCATTCGTTCGTGACAGAAACTTCTAAGTAATTTCTCAGATGAAAAATATTATTATTAGAAGCACCTATTTAATAATATTTGTGTTAGGTTTTGACAACCATAGAAGCACCTATTGATTGTGAAAATCGTACACTTTTGAAACTAACTATCGAAAGTGATGGTTTTGCGAGAAATGACAGGAGCGCCTGTTCATTGGCGATCCTTCTAAGACGAAGTCAGTTCAGGAAATGACAAGTACAGAAGCGCCTGTCCCTTGCGATTTCGCCCTCGCTTAGCCTATCATAGTAGCACCTATCGATAGGTAAAGCGCATGAGCTTTCACCGGGCGAGAGTCTCTCCGATCTGGCCGGTGGGACTCGCCCAGCTGAACTGAAAATTGTACGCGGAACAACTGCTTTTAATGAAAGAGCTAACAATGGGCGACCCAGGCAGTAATTCGAGTATACCTACCCAGTGATCAAAAAGATACGGACATCCTGAGTACATCTTGAAGATATCCTTATGACGTCCATGTCAGTCCAATTGATGTCCAAAAGACGTCTCATGTCTTAAGGTGCCGTCCCATGTCGGCAGAAAACGCCAAGCAGAAAGCAAAAAATCGTAGGAGTGAAAGAGACAGGCAGATTTTCTCTCTCATTCACTCTAATGATTTTCTGCTTTCTGCTTTGCGTTTTCTGCTACCATAGGACGGCACCCTGAGAGATGTCTTTAAGACATGAGACGTCTTTTGGATAACAACTGGACTGACATGGACGTCATCAGGATGTCCATGTCTGTTTGCCCACTGGGTACTTTCAATATCCGTAAGTGTCCAAATTATTAGACGAATAATAAAATTCCAAACTAAACGCACTTTTTGGGGGTTTGGATTCCTTGAATTTTCTTTTTCTGCTTCCTCATATAGGAAGCTTTCTAATTGTTACATTTTCTAATATTTTTAAAATCGTTTAACGGTGTTGGAGCATTTTCAAACCACTAAAAATGATTGTAGACTCACTCAAATCCGCCATTGTGTCCACATCTGAGCAATATGCGTATTTGAGGTATTTGAGGCCGCAAAAATAATGTGTTCGAAGTGTCGTTTTTTTATCGTTCGTTTTTCGATTGTACGACAGGGGCTATCTGCTTATTTTCTGCAAAAACAAATTTGTTTGGCTAAAACGGGAATTTTTTCAAGTCCCTGTCCAAGCAAAAAAAGGCACCAAACTTCACTTCCAGGGTTCTTCACTCAATCAGAAAATTTTGAAGGTCTCTCCACAATAGGATTTTATAAACCGACATCGACATAGACATGGCATGGCATAGAGTTTACGTCGGGCGCGCGCATCTATTGCCAACTGCAGAATTTTTATTGAGTTCTACGCTCCGTTGTTCCTGTTGTTCAGCGGACTACAGACATATGTAAAGAAGGTTATATATAACCTAGACAACTACATACATATTTATGTTTTCTTCCGTCAGTTGAATTGAAAGTGTAAAGAATGTTGGTTTATTTTGCAAATATTTTAATCGCCTTCCATTGGATACGAATTATGGAACTCTATCTCGAATATTGCAAAGGCGGAAACCAAGTATTTCGTCGTTGGTTTACAAAACATCATATCACGAAGGAAATGCGAGATGCCTATGGTGCCTACGAAACACTTTTTTTATATTATGCGAATTGTGACCACGAAGGATTTTATAAAATGATGAGAATGACAGTGGCAACCGTTGTCAACGAAACTTCGTTTGGCTCTTACACTGAAGTAAGTAAAAAAGATTTATTTATTTATATAGTTACTGCATGTAAAGAATATATTTCACACCTGTTTATTCTAAATGACCAAATCTCCACAATTTAAATTGATACACTGTTTCAAATTGTTAACTTAATTTGTTAACTTCACTTTTGAAATTCAAAGATTTTCCCTGACTTTTTCTTATTGATTAATGTTTTAATTGATCATTCTTGGCGGTACATAAAGTTCTTCTCAAAGAAATTCACTGATTGTAAGTCTTTTCTTCAGAAATCCTAGACTTTTTTATGATTTCCAACTTTTTCTTCAACCTTCAATCACTCTTACATTATAAGGCTGTTTTTTGGAGCAACGGACAAAAAGGCATTTTGTAAATACATATAATAGTTTTTAGACCGCAAAAATATACGGTTTGAAGTGTCTGATTAGCAGGGGAGGGTTTCTCGATGTTAATTTAATTTTTTTTAAGTCCGAGAATAATTATTATTTTATATAGTAAATTTCCCTTTTATCCGTTTATTTGACCAGTCGTGTGATGCAATGTAACTAGTCGACTTTTGTATTTTTACAGTTATCTTACTCACGGGGATAGCCCGAGAAAGACGTTTAACTTTTTTCGGGTGGGTTCAAGTACAACATATTCAATTATAGCTGAAATATGTCCGCTCATTTAGGAATTGTTGTCACCCTTATATTTAAAATAGAAGACTCCTCAACATTTTAATATTACTGACTTGCTTTTGCATATGGACGAAAGAATCCGATTTTAAGATTTGATCATTATTTTTAACTACGTACATGTGAGAGTGTGCGGACTACAGAATACCAAGAGCATAATATATTTATTAAACATTTGTCTTTAACAATCTATTGAAATACTATCTTGCAACGAATCTTGACTAATATCGTACCTGATTATTATATACGACTATTATATATGAATAAATAAATAAAATTAAATATTATACATGAATTTGACGAGTCCCAGTGTGCAATAATATTCTATTTTTAAATATAAAATAATATTCCTTTTTATTATAATTCTCTTTTCGTAGCCTCTAATTTATTCTCTACAAAAATTTGTAATAAAAGAGTTACTTTTCTCTCTACTTTATTTATCATGTACCACTCTGTTTTCTGAAAATAATTTGTTTAATTAATTATGCTATTATTTCAAAATATATATTTTCTCAGTATTTTACAAGTCTTTTGTTTTCTTGTTTGCTTTTATATAGAACACCCAGGTTCCGTTTAATTATTATTTCAATTTTGAAAATTTATCGTTAGATTATTTTAAATACGCTACATTCAGTTAGCAACTTAGTGGTGACTTTTATTATGTGATTTATTTTTATTTGTAAATGCAGGGTGGTTAGAAAAATCTGTGAAATTGTAGTGGAAAAAAATTAATTACCAATAATTCATAAAACTCTTGATGTTCTAGACATATATTATAGCTATTTACTTTACATGGCGCGAAAGGAGGCAATTATCGGACGAGTGTGAAGTACAAAGCTTTTCATGACAACTGTAACGAATTCGATTTTCGAAACAATAGTCGGAATTTGCACTATAGTGTACTAGTACAGCCAGGATAGCGAAAAATAAGTTGGTTGGGGCCCCGTAAGCGTATTCGGGAAATACTCTCTCTCCTCCTCCCTCTCATTCCTTTCGTATTCTATCCTATCGTATTCTATCCTATCATATTCTATCCTATTGTATTCTATCATATCCTATCGTATGTTATTCTATCTTATCCTATTGTATCCTGTTATATTATATCCAATCCTATCATATCCTAGCTTATATAATCCTATCCTGTCCCATCCTGTTATATTGTATCCAATACGGTAGAATACGATAGGATTGGATAGGATATGATAGAATACAATAGGATACGATACGATCGGATACAATAAAATATGATAGGATAAAAATAAGACAGGATACAATAGGATAAGATAGTATAGAATACGATAGGATGTGATAGGATACGATAGCATAGAATACATTAGAATATGATACGATAGGATAAGAAAGAGTGCTAGGGTAGGGAGAGAGAACCTCCGGTTTATTTATTTAGATATGTTAGGATACCTATATCTATTTTATGATCCCCTATTTTACTTTCGGTACTACTTTTGCAGTACTTTCGCTCCTGTACTGTAAAGCGCTCCATTCGAGACGCTTAACAAACACCGAAAATCGATGTTTCGTTACACGTGTCATGACAAATTATTTGTGAAACAGCTGAAAACAAACAAAAGTATCGGGACGGCTGGATATTTCCTGAGGCAAAATATTTTTTAAGGCAGTAAAGGTCATTCCTAAAGTAACTTTCAACGAAGAATTTATTGGTAACCTTCATTTTATCTTTGAAGATGACCTTCAAAGCTTTTTCAAGATCAACATTATTTTTTAAATGGTAACTCGCATTTTTTACATCGGCCATCGACAAAGCGTGAATTTCTACATTTAAGTACGTATCCAAGTCATAGGTATATTGTAACCTCTTTAAGGTCATTCTAAAGTCATTAGCAATTAAGAAGACTTTCAGGAAGATCAAGGTCATTCTTGAACCAACTTTCAACGAAGAATTTAATAGTGTCCTGCACTTTGACCTTCACCCTGAAGGTCATCGTCAAGGTCAAAGCGAACTTCACGATTGAATTCTTCGAAAAAAGTTGGTTCAAGAATGGCCTTGATCTTCCTGAAAGCTTTGTTAATTTTTAATGACCTTAGAATGACCTCAAAGGTTATAAGTTACCTATGACTTGGGTACATACTTGAATGTAGAAATTCAAAATTTCCATTTAAAAAAATAATGTTGATCTTGAAAAAGCTTTGAAGGTCATCTTCAATGTTGAAATGAAGGTCACCAATGTATTCCTCGTTGAAAGTTACTTTAGGAATGACCTTTACCGCCTTAAAAAATATTTTACCTCAGCAAATATCCAGCCATCCCGATACTTTTGTGACACACTGTATATACGCGTCGCTCTATCATGTTTTATTGGCAGATTTGCGTGCTTACTAGACATATTATATTTTTTTTTAAATAATTTAAAGTACAATCAGGATAAGAGAAAGCATTGATATATTTTAAAATATTTCTTAAATGTATTTATTCGCAACTTTACAAAATTAAATTATAATCTAATCTTACAATTACAAACTAGGAAACTTCAGAAATTAAGAGTTCAAATTTTTAAACAGTTCAATAAAAAGAAGTAAACATAATAAGTAAATAAGTAAGATTTTTGCAAATCTTTTCCAGAAATTTTGCCATGCCTCTGTTAAAGTCGGGACAAATTTTGCTATTTAGCAAATTTTTTCTTAAGAATTATTTATCCTTATAACCTTTGGACGGCTTATCAAAAAATTATTATGCTTGCGGACTAATTAAATAAGTACAATATTCATGTCCTCAAAAAATACTTCTCTTTCCATTACTGCGGTTCACGATTGTTCACAATATATACTTTTCCAAACACGCGTTCAACTTCAACTTTTTAAGTTTTCTGTATTCGCACAGTACATCATTATCTTTCCATTTTGAGGCTGGAATTAAATAAAAATCTTTCGGCCATTATAGCACAACAAAAACACAATCAACACAAAACGTAGAAACATTAAAATATGTTAACTGTCGTAACAACTAATAAATGCTCTAAATAGACGAACTCACTGTTAATTAAAGAAAAGGGATTTAAACGCATCCTTCAAATATTTAAAATCGTTATTAAAATATGAAATACAAGGGAATGTAAAATATTCCTATTTTTCACATTCAAAGCTCTCTATTACATCTAAAACTCCGCAGAATAAATCGTTTCGATGTTTTTCGCTGATCTGCAGCCATTGATGGCGAAACAGATTAAATAATGTGTCGCCCTCTATAGTACATAGCTTGGTCGTTTTTCTTCTTTCTCCGCCAACTGCTTCTTCAAAACTTCCATCTTCAACTTCATAAGAGTTGTAAGATTCTCAGCTGAAGTGTGCATATCACACGGAGGAATAGTAAGGAGATCGAACTCGCTATTCAGAAATGTCAATAGAAACTGCACTTTAAGTACCAGCCTTCTTGTAAGGCACGGAGGCAGATTGTTCGCACATGCGCGGTACAAATCTACCCGTCTGCTTTTCTCGTGAATTTGTGCGAGTGAGTGGTCCGAGCTCTTCGAACTCTGCGTGTTGCTTTTAAAAGTAAGGTTATATGTATATGTCAAGTCAAAAAGTTGGCTACTGCAATGAAAAATATGTTGTTGTCGACTAGTGAATAAATAAATAGAAACTTCATAACGATAATGTGCTGTGTTTCCAACTGCAATACATCCTATAAGAACAAAAATTCCAAAGGCCTTACACTGTTTACGCCCGATTCGTTAAGAGTCTTTCAGCCGGTGTCAGAATAAATTTATATTTAAGTATGTTTTGTAAGAAATATAAATGCTCTTAGAAAATCAATAATTATTTTTTCATAAAAATTGCTGTTATTTATTTAAATTTGTTATTTTCCGATCATTCGGTACATTAAGAGCGTTTCAAAAATGACGTGAGAATAATACATATAGCTCAATATTATAATAACAATATAACCTCACTTTTAAAAGCAACACGCAGAGTTCGAAGAGCTCGGACCACTCACTCGCACAAATTCACGAGAAAAGCAGACGGGTAGATTTGTACCGCGCATGTGCGAACAATCTGCCTCCGTGCCTTACAAGAAGGCTGGTACTTAAAGTGCAGTTTCTGTTGACATTTCTGAACACTTCCCAATGCATTGTTCGATCTCCTTACTATTCCTCCGTGGGATATTATTAGCTGAACGGATAATGGCCTGTTTAGCAGGATCCTCTTTTGCATTCTTTTGCTGCAATTTCTTGTCTTGCGCAAATTTATCCAGCGGTGGTACAATTACTTTGTTTTTAATTCTTTTAGAATTATAATGTTCAACAGTAATTTCTGATATCCTTCTAAACCTTCCACTAACGGGGCATGAAGTAAATGGCTTTACGGTATTTTTGCCTACTTCATTGAGATTAAGAATTGTAGGGTGCTTCGTAGTTGACGTAGAAGAGAATGAATTAAAACTTCGACAGACGCCATCTTCTGTCACAACTCTTTCACTTTCGATAATTTTCTCCGAGGCAAGACAGTTAATAAAGTCTTTCTGATTCGAGGTTATCGGGAAACGAAGCGGGTTAGATGTAGCAGCGATAGATCTTATAACTGGACGATTTTCTTCTATTCATACGTGGAGTTAAGTCATCAACACTCAACGAGAATTGACCCATTTTCCTATCTTCAGGGACAATTGAGCGTGGTAGATGAAAATCTTTTTCTCGCGAATCAACAGCAACCGCCGGTTCTTGAGTGTCAAAATTGATGTTTTCCGTATTCGAAGTATCATCCACAGTTTGATGGGATGTAGAGGCTAAAGGTTCATTCTCAACAAAAGAATGTACGTTAGATTCTGGTCTTATAAAATTAACTGACGATTGACATTGTAGTTTCTTGGTGGAGATGCTAGATCCAGAGGCGTGTTTTCCGATAAATGAATGTTTGGCACATCATCTTCCTCGTCAAGATGTATTACCTCTTCAAGAATCGTCAGTAATTCGTACTTCGGGAATGGTAAATGTTTCTTTTCAAAATTCTTTTAAGGTTCCTCTAAAATTTCCACTTCTGTTGCTGAGAGTAAGTCTGTAGATGTTGGCCGAATAAAGTTTAATTCCTGTTTCTGCGTGTGAACTGTTTGAAAGTTATTACTTCTTTATCGTAATATTCAGTTATCGTTTTTTCCCATTGCTAGAGAAACACTAACACACTTTTCCAACTTAAGTTCACAATAGATATATTTAAATTAATTCCTTTCACACAATGGTTTGATTATCATATTTTGTTCCAATATATGATAACAAAAGACTAACAAGTTTGTTGCGAAGAGGGAATCACAGAGGAATATTATGTACTGCGAGAAAGGTATAAGGGTGGAATCCCATGCAGGCGCAAAATGCAAAGCACAAAACGAACAGCCAATGATAGAGAATCTTTGAGAAGACAGATATCTAAAAGTGTTCTGCAATTGGCTGTTCATTTTACGCTTTGCGTTTTGCGCACACATGGAACGGCACCCTCACGAGAATGAGGCTGGCGTTCCATGATTGCGTTTTGCGTTGCGTCATAATGAGAGTCAAAAGTATACTTCTGTCTTTTTGTCTCTCAATATGACGCAACGCAAAACGCAAACATGGGACGCCACCCTGAGAATATAACCATGTGGGAACAAAACACAAAGCGTAAAATGAACAGCCAATTGCAGAACACTTTTAGATTTCTATCTTCTCATGAGATTCATTGTCATTGGCTGTTCATTTTGCGCCTACATGGGATTCCACCTTGATGGTGGTCATGCCCTGCATTAATGCCTTCCCTTGTAAACATGTCAACCCAACCCTGGTTTTCATAAGATTTTAATGGAAACCAGGGTTGGGATGACATATTTACAAGGAAAGGCGTCAATACATACCAATTTTTAAAATTTTATTTTCAAACGTAAATTCTGAGAAAAATTTACAGATGATAAATTATAAATTTGCCAAAGAATTTAAAATAGCTTTAATAACTATTATAGTATATTTAGAATGTTTATTCTGGTGTTACTATGCTTATTAATTATACTCGACCCTCGCAATATTAACAACCTCTTGCAATATTAACCACATTCCTTTCACAATATTAACCTGCATCTTTCAAAAGCTCCCTCGTATCTCAGTTGATATATAACCACTGCGCATTCACTACGCATGCGTAGCGTGAAATTTGAGAGAGAGGAATTTCGTTAATATTAGGCTGTGCAAACTGAAACAAAAACAATTTTTCAGCGTAAGTAAATCATAAATTTATTAATAAGTATATTTTATAAGTGAAAAATTCATTTCCGCTTATTTTGAGTACCCACTTGTCTCTTGACGTACTTTAAATTTTTTAATATAAAATAAAATGTCATAAATTTGTAGATTATTTAGCCATTTTTGGGGTTCTCAACACAAATCAAACGGTCAAATAACCTACAAATTTATAACATTTTATTTTATATTAAAAAATTAAAAGTATGTCAAGAGACAAGTGGGTACTCAAAATAAGCGGAAATGAATTGTTCACTTATAAAATATATTTATTAATAAATTGATGACTTACTTACGCTGAAGAATTGTTTTTATTTCAGTTTGCAATGATTTCCATGTACAATTTTTGTTGAGCCCAACCTTCCTGACTGTCTACCCCCCACCATGTGGCCTGTGACGTCACATTGCACAGCCTAATGTCATGTCGATGTCGATGTCGGTTTAGTCCACAATAGCACAATGTCCATGTCAACATGATACGTGCATAGCATCTGCGTCATGCGCGCGCATTTATAGCTAACCATTTTTTAATAAAGTAAGGTTATGTACCGAGTAAACTCAATCGATAAAAAATTTTTTCAGTTAGTAATATATGTGCTCGTACAACGCACATGCTGTAATTATGTCATGTCGACATAAGCATCATGCTATTGTGGAATGAATTGTCTTTGTTGTATTTTACACGCTTTAGTGTCAAAACTTCTCACTGTGCGCAATTTTGAACTTTCTATAGAAGCACAAACCAATGAAAAAACAAGAAGAAGAAGAAGAAGAATACGCTACTTTATATTTGATATAATTTGAAAGTTGACTACTGACAAAGATAATCGTGTTTTAAAAAGTATATCGTGCTTAAAAACGTATATATCGTGAACCGTAGCAAAATGGAAGAAGAATTTTTTGATGACTTGAATACGGTACTTATACAATTGGTCCACAAGCACAGTCATTTATATGATAAATCATCTAAAGATTTCAAAGATAACCTTAAACTTCACCAATTGTTGGATTCAGTTTTCACAGACAATTTTTTAATTAATTAACAATTACTTGTAATAAGAAAATACTAAATATTATAGTAAAAGAAGTAAATAATCGATGGAAGCAATTGAAGGCGAGGTACGTTAAGGAAAGATCGATTTAAAAAAAGTATATTCCGTCTGGATCTCATCGTGGATCCGAACCAAAAATCTGGCCATATTACTATGACATGAAATTCCTAGACAAGAAAATCGGCCAAAGGAAGTAAGTCATGTTTCTTTATTGAATGTACAATAATAATTTTACAATGAAGTTTTGCTAGAAGTAAAGGAATAGAAATCCTATTCTTTTCTTTCTCCTTTTATCTCTATGATAGAAAAGGATAACGATTGTTTATCCCTTCCTATCTCTCGTCTATCCCCTCTATCTCTTTCTATCTCCATTTCAATCCACATTCACGCTTATCACTTTTAATCTATCTATATATTATATCTTGTCTATCTCTGCTTATCTCTTTCAATCTCGTGTCTATCTTCGCCTATCTTTCTATCTGCATCTCCCATCTACATCAACGCCTATCTTTTTCAATCTTCACTTCTATATCTCTTTCTATCTTTTGTCCGTTTTTATCTCCTTTAATCTTCAGTTTTTTATCCCTTTATATCTCTCGCCTATCCTCTTTATCTCTTTCTATCTCTAATTCAATCCACATTCCCGCTTATCTATTTGAATCTCCTCGTTTCTATCTCTTTCTATCTTTTAACTATCCCCGTCTATCTCTTTCTCTATCTTTTTATCAATCAAAATTTATTCCAATCTATTTTAATCACAAATTTTTGTCCCTTTCAATGTCTCCCTTATCCTCATCTATCTCTTTCTATATCCTTGTCAATCGAAATTTACTGCTATATTTTTCAATCCCCTGATTTCTGTCCCAGCCAATATTTCTAAACTTATCTTCTTGAATGTCTTCTTCTCTGTTTCACTTTAACTCTTTTCTATTCAAATTAATCCTTGTTTATCTTATTTCGATTCAATTATTTCGTTTGATAAAAGTAGTTATTTGTAATTAATTGAGAGCATACAATTTTTGCGAATAAATAGACTAAAAAATAGAAGTAAGAGTGTAAGGAGTGTAAGTAATAGTCAAGCTTGAAATTATTTTTTAATATATTTGAATTATAAGCAAATAAATTATTGCAAACGATATATAACTTAAAAATAATTTTTTTTTCTTCTTCGCCGTAGAACTACCAGTAATTTCAACTTGAAAGAAGTTGCTTCAATCGACAGTGAATTTTTCGATGCGGAGTATTCAGAACCTGATTTAGAAGGTTCAGAAAATGTTCTTACAATTTTTATAATTCCAATATTTATCAATATGCACGATTAAGACGTACTTTTTAAATTTTAAATATATGCTGATAAACATTTTTTTCCTGATTATAATAAATAAGAAACCTAATATTATATGTATGTTATTGTAGATAGTTTATTTAGCCATTTTCCAATTGAAGAGGAGTGCGAGATTAACGAAAATAGAGATGAAGTTTCAAAATCTCCAATAAAAGCGATGGATACTAGCGATGATACTAGTTTACTGAACGAGCATTTGCTTGTATTAAGAGAGGCATGGCAAAAAGTTTCACAGAAGAATCACAAAAGTTGTTATCTCGCATTGAGAAAATTGATTCATGCGAAAAAGTCTGCTGAATAGCAAAACTAATTAATTAAATTTTTTCCACTCCAATTTCACAGATTTTTCGAACCTGTACTTGGTACGTTTTATTATACGATAGCGCAATTTCTCGAATTGCAGTTCAGACGATGCGGAATTTACATCCTGAATTAATCGCAACTTGTGCAAGCAAGAACCCTGTATAGTAAAAACGAAGATCTTCTCGATACAATTAAATCTGTAAGTTTAAATGTATACGTGTTCTTTATACTTTAAAACAAAGTAATGTAAAAATGCACATAATAGATACGCGCTCAAAAATCACTCACTCAAAATTGACTATTTCTTAAAAGTTATTTTAAAGTCAGTATCAAATTACGAATTTAACATGTACATATATTATACATACCAAGTAAATAATTTCAATCAGTGAACTTGAATAATTCAGAATGTTAATTCTTAATATTATTGGAATAGTTAGCCCCTTGGAATATACATTCAGCGCATTTGTCTATTTAATTTAAGCTACATAATTAAAATTTGAATCCAAACCTACTGATATCTGCCATAAATGACCAATTATGTGCAACTTAGTATCTGACAATATTCTATTGAACCTGTACTGCATTTAAAAATAAAAAATAAATGTGAAAAGAACTACATCTACAGTTTGTAACATAATAAAAAGACTATCATGAACTTTATTGTCATTCAGTTATTATTTAATACTGATTTATATCTGATTAAGTCGGAACAGTTGACAAGTTGCTAACTAAATGCAGCGTATTTAAAATAATCAAACGACAATTTCAAAAAATCTTGATAATAATCTAACGGAACCTGGGTGTTATGTATAAAAGCAAGCAAACAAGAAAACAAAAGACTTGTAAAACACTAAGAAAAAAAATATTTTGAAGTAATAACATAATTAATGAACAAGTTATTTACAGAAAACAATCCCATACGATAAATAAAGCAGAGAGAAAAGTAACTCTTGTAACAAACAAAGACGTTTTTCATTAATGTGAGATGTTTGTTGTACCCCGTAAGTGTGCTGCGAAAAAAAAACAATTATATATACAAACACAAACATCCGAGGGGTTGACAACTCGGCCAAGCGGGTGTACACCTACTTCTGACTTCAAGATATTTGAGGATATTTCAATGACTTCAGAAGATTTCACTAACTTCAGGAGATTTCAAGAAATTCAAATGAATTCACATGACTTCAAGTGACTTCAGAAAAAATTCACCATCAATTTGATGGTGGATTCAAGTGGATTCAAGTGACTTTAGAAGATTTTACTGACTTCAGGAGATTTCAAGAAAATTCAAGTGAATTCAAGTGAATTCAGAGATTTCAAGAGATTTCAGCGCAAGTGTACACCTGATTTCACGAGTTGTCAACCCCTCGCAAACATCAAACACCAGAAAAACAATTATCAAATATAAAAATAACATGTATGAATTTCCGATCTACCAAAATAATCTGACGACTCTTTTATTAAATTAGAAATAAAAAAAAAAACAATAAACCATAACCGGTCAATTTCGAAATCTGCTGAACAACAGGAACAACGGAACGCAGAACTCAATAAAAATTCTGCAGTTGGCAATAGAGGTGCATGCACGACGTAAACTCTATGCCATGCCATGTCTATGTCGATGTCGGTTTATAAAATCCTATTGTGGAGAGACCTTGATAAATCGCGTACAAAGTTGCTAGACCTGTCAGCTGTTTCGCAGCGACGCCAAGTGACGATTACTGCAAATTGCACTCGAAGTATGGTCGGTAAGGCCGGTCATATACATAATGATGCGAAAGTGTATGTGACCGACCTTACCGACCATACTTTGTAGTAATTGTCATTTGCGCGGCAAAATGAACCGATTTGAATTTAAACTATTATATTTATGAGGTGGGTTTGTCCACTTTTCAGGCTGAAGAGCCCTACTCGACTTGACTTGAAATAAAGCTCTTAATTTAGTATAAATTAATCTAAGGAAGGTTTCTTTAATGAATATTCGTTATTTAATCTAATATTTAATTTAATATTTATTGGTTAATGCAAACTATTTTATATATAGTAATAATAAAAATTCTATCTTCCAAACTAATAGAAAATATGACAAGTTTAATGAATTTGCATTTCGCGTGACCGACTGACTGAGCTTGCCCGAAAGAAAGTCGATCAAAATCTGATCTTTCTTCTAGATCGATAAAAGCTCTTGAGGCCCTTGCGCATCTTGAGAGTCCTTTTGCGCAGCCCTACTCTACATATTTTCTGTTCGTTGCACCAATCGTAATTAGTCCTTGATCTACACGTGTGCCTAGTCGATTATCTAAATCCAATTCGAAGAATCGTTTTACGACCAAATTTGGTCGGCGCCAAGCTCAGTCATTCGTTTCTTTAAAATAACAAAGTCAACCGATATCTAATTTCCTAGACCTAACACTTTGTCAAATATCTTAATTTATTACTTCCATACTAACGATAGTTCTCTTTTAGCACTACATAAATGTCATCATACGTCCATTCTTAATTTACAAAATCAGATTAACTTTCAAAAGCAGTTTCTCAAATTCTTTTAATCAATTTTACTTTAGTTTTCTCACACATCTGAATCTCACGTTCTCGCAATCAACATTAGTAAATAATCCTAACTAAATTTCTTTTGGATAATGGGTTATGCATTCCATCAAGATTCATTAATATTTATGTTAAAACTAGCTTAAATTATACATAGGGTAAATCTTTGAACAAAGGTTCCTTATGTTCAGTGCTGAAATTAATAATAATTTTAATACATTTTTTAATATAATATAGTCGATTCGCCTTATTTCCCTAATTACCAATCTCTCTCAGTTCAATTAATATTTCTCTTTATTTTATTTAAAAAATGCAATTGTTATTTTGGTATTTGTAAATTTAAGCTAATTTGAATTTCATACGTCTAGGAGGTGCTGCCTCTATCGGGACAAAGTTTAACCAATTATCTTTTCCAGAACGTTACACAGAAAGGTCTAGGAACTTTGTACGCGATTTATTAAACTTATTTTTCTACACGATTTTCGTAAGATCTCGGGTTTTGCAGTGCATAGCACTCTTGAAGTGAATTTTTGCGCCTTTTTTGCTTGGACAGGGACTTGAAAAAATGTAAGTACTGCTCACCCGCACCCCTCTAACCCACGTCTCACCACTTGCAAAAATTACCGTTTTAGCCAAACAAATTTTTTTTGCAGAAAATAAGCAGATAGCTCCTGTCGAACTATCGAAAAACTATCGATAAAAAAAGGACACTACGAAAATATTATTTTTCGGCCTCAAACACCGCGTATTGCTCAAATGTAGACAAAATGGCGGATTTGAGTGAGTCTGCATTAATTTTTAGTGGTTTGAAAATGCTCCAACACCGTCAATCATATAGTCATAATTCATGTTTTGCAATTATATTTTATAAACAAACTGAGAGGGCAAGAGAGAAATGTATACAATTATTGAAATGATTGTGTTCACTGGCCAATATTTAATAATAATATTTGCATATTTTCAAAACACATTTACAATACGCGACAGAGGGTAGTTCAGGGACGGAGCCTCGCAAACGCATGTACTGCACCACGCGCCGATATTTCTCAGAAATCTCGAATCTCAGAATTTGTTCACTTGCTGATGTATACAGATTCATCATTAATATAAATATGTTAGAGATTTAATTTTTATTAAATAGGAACTAGAGTTAAGTTGTCAACAGTGTCGTGATATATGTACGAAAGTAGAGATAACTGGTAACGACGCAGTTAAGGATAGAGTGTGTGCGAGAGTGCTAGCAAAAGAGAGCATTGAGCAGGTTCGTCGTTCGTATGCAATCGAGACGTGAAATTGTAGTTTAAAGTCGATATCGTGTAAACTGGGCAGAAGGCCGAAAGACAGTTTATTGTGCTTGGCAAAAGACCGTAAAGCGTGGATAAAGATTCGAATAGTTTAAAGTGTATGCGTTGATCAGGTTTAGAACCGATGCTATTCGTACATGTTAATGGATTGTTTTTTCATTTTTGTATTTAATAAACTAGTGTTCTTTTATATTAAACCCAGTTATGAAATTTATTTTATAACAAATATTTCAAATTTATAAATATCTTATGTGCGACGTACTCGTTAGTCACATAAGTAAAAATCAGCATTCTTGGCGAACCACCTCCACTGAATTGCCCCAATTAACAATAGTATTTAAACTTCAGGACATCTCCTGAAGAGTGTCTATTGATTCCAGTTTGTTAATCCGCATGCATCGGTTCGTGACCGAATTACTTCAATTAAGACTTAAGTCCTTTAAAACATTCAGAATCACGGTCGTTGTAAAAAGTACAGTGAACATAGTTCCTTCGACTGTGGCTAGTCGACTTTACTATTTACGTGGGATTTAAATAATTTTGAAAGAATTTGAAAATTACATTATTCAATTAATCAGAAGTTTACAATAATAATATATAGAAATGGGGAAATTTTGAGTATTCATATCGTAAGCGAGGGATAAACAATTTATAATAATAGAAAGGGGATTAACAAGTTCAAGAGAAGTATTTATTTTTATAAAGTTGAATAAGTTATACGGTAAGCAAGGGATTTAGAAAGATAATTATATAATAAACTAGGGACACGGTAAGCAAAATTTAAGGATTGAAATTCATATTTTCGGAAAAATAATTTTAACATTCAAGATTTGCTATAAGGTTAAAATAATATACGTTAAATTGATAAACAAAAATCTCAAACATTTCAAATTCCAAGTATTTCGACATTCCAGATTATTAATATAGTTTAAAGATACATAATTAAAATCGACAACATAGTAAAATCAAGTAACATCAATCAGCACATATAAATGAATAAATTCAATATAAATTAAAAAAAAAAATTAAATTCAAATGATTTAGTCAAGGAGTAAATGCAAAATTGTATAAATTAAAAAAAAGGTACAAGATAAAAGTGATAAAATAATCCTGGTTAAACCATTTAAGGAAAATTGAATCCTACCTTTAAATTTCGAAGAATCGTTGAGATTAATTCACAAATTTAAAGACTGATTAACAACTGAAAACTGCACGGAAAAAATAAGTGTTCCAAAAAATGAACAAAGTTTGCGAAATCTTATCAAAATAGCAGTTCACTTTTGAACAGATCCCAATTTTAACAAAATTTCGAATAAATTTATCAAATAGTGGATTAGATTTACGAATATTTAGACTAAATTTTACGAATTATTGATATTCATTATGTGAACAGCAATTTTCCAATCTTTATTCCATGGTTTGTCATAATGTCTAAAAAAATTATCAATTTCTGAAAAGACTCAACGAAAGAGTCTCAAAAATTTTTACAATTTTTCACAATGTGCTTTACGCTGACTCACTTCAGCTTATTTCAATGGTCTTTATATATTAGTATTAGTAACCATAGTATGACCACGTGACCACGCAACCGACGAATTGAATACATATTTCAAAAAATAGTAATTCAATATAACAATATATTAATAACGTTAGTTATTAACAAAATAGTAATAAAATGCTAATAAGATTCATAAAATATTATTAATGAAATACTGATAAAATTAGTAATTTAAAAGCATTTTTAAAGAATTTCAAAAGAATTAGGCGTTTCAAGACTTTAAAGTATTTACTAAATTTTTAAAAGTTTTTCAAGGGATTTTAACTGATATTAAAAAATTTAAAGAGATTTCAAGCAATTCTAGGTGATTTTAGTGAATTTAAAGTAATTTTAAGTGATTATATATATTTTACAAAAATATATTAGGGGACCCCTAATATATTGAGATCGTTTACGTAGATGATAACAGGGTGCCCAGTAGTGCTTTAAGGGTGAAAAAAAATTTTTTGACATCAACAGAGCTCAATATTTAAGCCCAAGTAATCTTTTCTGCGAGAAAGTAGAGTTCATTAGTTTTAATTTTCTTTGTTTTTGAAGTTTCTAAGTGCATTGATTACCGAGATATCATTGTTCAAAATTGGTAACAAAGGCGAAGCATGAAAACTGTGAATCGGAGAAATCACAGCGCTGCACAGTTTTTTTTATATTCTAATACTCTGAAAATTTTTCTCATTGGAACTCAAGTTTGATGCAAAAGAATTGGCGGAAGAAAAATATTTTTGACACGTCAAAATATTAGTTATAAACAAATATTAGCAAACAATAAGCAATATGATGTATTTTAAGTAATACTTATGCATCGAAATCGCTCGCTTAGACCAACGAGGAAAAATGTGAACTCGAAAATGTGGTATCCGATATTTTTTGTTAAATTTATAAACAATTATTATAAAAAATGCAGAAAATAATCGAATTTTCTTTTAATTGTCTTTGAATCTCATTGCCTGTGATGTTCATTGCTCACTAATATGTGTGACAGACAGTCTTGTCGCCTGTCACATATTCCTATTCTTCTATCGCTATCTCTTATCAGTTCACGTCACCGAGCGGGCGGGGCGAGATTTCTACCAGGCGGCTTCCCCTACCATCCGCCGACTAGTCATTACGTAATTACAAGTGCTTAAAAGTACCGAATCGTCGCATTTTTAATCAGTTCGCTGAGGAGCAGCTCGACTGCAAATCAGCGTAACTCAACTGGTCTCTCTGCTAGCGGGCTACTACCATAACAGAGCGACCAGGAGGCAACCTGGACGCCTTCTTCAGGGGAGACCCACTGGGAGTACGACTGGCAGGCACCCCTACAGCCGTACGCTCAGTTAAAGGATTCTTCGGCTCACACCGACCTGTCCTGGATCAAACCTGACGAAGATTTCCAGAACCTGGGGAATATCACCATCCGAACATTCCCATCCCAAAAAGAATCATCTGATACCTGACCAGCGGGCACCCTCATGGCCAGCTATCAGATAAAGAGGGTACGTCAGCCCAAAAACCTGGCCTACCCCTGATTCAATCCCGTCTCTCCGTTAAAAATACCGTCCTAAAAACTCACTCTAAGTTTGACTAGCGGGCACCCCCATGGCCAACCTTGGAGATAAGGGTTGTATTGATCCTAAGGAGTCAATCCAACCTAGAGTCGTTCCTGTCTAACACCACACCTGGGGTTTTAAAACTCGAACAGAAATAAATAAAAGTAAATTAAAGAAATCTCCCTCGTCTTTCTCTCTCTCTCCACACCGTTCCGTAATACCGTTTATCAGAAAGAGAAGGACTCAAGAGAAAATATCCGTCTCAACCGCCGGTGATACGTGACTTACGTTACGACGTCACTACAATATTCGTTCGCTCTAAATTACAGGTGCCGGAGACAAACTAGGTCCGTTTCACACACACTTACGCACAGACTACCGCTCGTTCACACACACACACAAAACTCACTTTTATAATAAATCATCATTC
Source organism: Synergus japonicus (assembly GCA_900474275.1). Classification (NCBI taxonomy): domain Eukaryota; kingdom Metazoa; phylum Arthropoda; class Insecta; order Hymenoptera; family Cynipidae; genus Synergus; species Synergus japonicus. The sequence continues at coordinate 20,383 of UCOH01006139.1, forward strand.
TCATTTGCTATCATTCAGTTCAAATCATTCATTTAGCTTTTAATTAGAATTGTAGTTTATAGTAAGAATATAGTTTCTTTATTTTGTAAAAAAAAACCAATGATTAAATTATTTCTTGCCCTTAAAGCTGACCCTGGCTCGACTGTAGCGTCCGGTAGGGCAAAAATAATAGAAATTTCCTAAAGTACAAGCGTTGCTTAGGTGTCCAATAAAGGACGGTAAAAACGCAACGTCACATATGTTTTCGTCATCAGATATCATCTGCCTTCGTTCTTCATTTCACTAGTCATATTTTCAATCAAATACCGGTTGCCAAGTAGAAGATTCTTATATGAAGTGGAGCATTTCTAATTTTTAAGAAAATTATTCTTAGTTTAAAAATATTTTTTAATGAAAATAGGGGTAGTTTATTTATAAAAATAAGATTATTTAAGTGTAAGAAGACAATGCATATTTAGACATTTTTTTACTGTGTATGCAACATTTTTCTAGCAATATTTTCCGTATACTTTCGTACAGAACAAACATTTAGATTTCGTTTAGATGCAACTCTGTCTTCTGACGCTCTATAAATTCAACGTAGGATTGTGAAATAACTCGTTACTCGTGGTTTTTGACATAAAATACGTAAAAAAATGTATTTTTTTATATAAAAAAACAGATAACCTTCATCTTTGATTATGGATTGCGCCATTTTAAATCGAATTTAGACCAGAGCTCGGATATTTGAAAAAGAGGTCTAGGTAACTTGGTAAGGGTAGCCCTCCCACCACCGCGTCGAAGTAATGTGTGAAACAAGGAATAGTTCGCCTATAGTTTGACGCGGTGGTGGGAGGGCTACCCTTACTAAGTTACCTAGGCCTCTTTTTCGAATATCCGAGCTCTGGTCAAAATTCGATTTAAAATGGCGCAATCCAATATATATATATATATATATATAT
>UCOH01006141.1:0-30083 GCA_900474275.1 Synergus japonicus
AGCTAAAACAATGCGAACAGCGTATGTGTGCTTTTTAATTCTTTTATTGGTAACTTTATAATTGCATAACACATAAAATAAATATTCCTCAAATTGTGTACTTTTACAATTTTGGAGGAAATTCACTATGTTGAGAGTAGGACGCTTTATTACCTACTCTCAACATGGCAGATTTGAGAAGTGTTAATGTACTTCTAGTACGACTTTGCTATAGTCCCACGCTGGGAATTGTAAAATTACAAATTCATTCGGGATTCTAACCTTAAAGAGTGTATTACTCCTATACTCAAAGTGGTAATATTACAGAAAGTTCTCTGTGAAATTTTACCAATAAAGACTGTGAAATTTTTTTCATTTTTTACAGTGTAACTGTAAGACCTAAACATAAAACATAAAATGCTTGTTTTTTATAGCACGTTAATATTACAGTATTTGGAATCTTTAGGGGTTAATAGTTCTATTTAGAACGCAAAAAACGCCTTTGTTTGTGATTTTTTTTTATGATGACGGAAATAGCTGCCACCTTTGTATCTGTACAAAGGCAATGAGATCAGCTAGAGAAGACGCACTGAGACCGAGGATACCAAGAAACTCGTGGGACACTATAGCTCTCGATTTAATGGGCCCATACCCCACATCCTCAACTGGAAAAAAATGTGTCCTGGTCGTCTCAGATCTTTTCACTAGATGGACGGAGATCTTCCCAATAGGATCCTCAACTGCCACCGTACTAATCTCTCTCATGGAGAGAAAAGTTTTTCCACGATGGGATTACCCTAATCAAATTTTGAGCGATAATGGTCGCCAGTTTATCAGCCGTAAATGGCTCGACGCTTGTAAACGCTGGGATTGTGAATTCTCGACTACGCCCTTATATCACCCACGGGCAAATCCAACAGAACGTCGCAATCAAGAAATAAAAAAGATAAAGGTAGCCATCGGCGATGGGATCAATGCCTACCAGAGATCGCCTTCAACTTACGCCGAAGAAAGAACGCAGCCACACGATAATCACCAAGCCATCTTTTGTTAGGAAAGATTCTGCGCCGACCAGGAGAATGGCGGTTCGACGAAGCGAACCCCGTACCACCACAAGATAGACGAAGGCGAGAAGAGAACGCCAGAGCTCATCAAAGACTTACGCAGGAAACGAAGCAAATGCACGCCGCTATCAACCAGGAGACTTAGTGTTCGTGAAGAATCACCCTCTCTCTAACAAAGAGAAGCACTTTAACCAAGGTCTTGCTCTCAAACGCACAGGACCTTGGGAAGTAGAATCGCATATAGGCGGAAATATCTATTGGGTCTTGTGTAATGGATTACGCAATAAGGTCCATGGAAGACAACTGTTGGCAGCACCACGCGAAGAAACACGCAATGAGGTACCAGTCGAAGAAGAAAGGGAGCAACCAGAAGTCCAGGAACCAGTCTTATCAGATGACGAGACTCACGACCCGGATGATGACGAAGAGGATGAAGGAGAGGGTCAGGCCGATGCACTCCTTCCAGAAGAACAAGGTGACAATGCACAATCGCACCATTATCCAGCTCTGGCTAACGATGATTCTTCGGACGAAGAATCTAACCCTAACAAAAATACAGGGCATCGTTACGAGAGAAGAAAGAGAAACGTGCCATACTACCGTGATGCACGCCTTTATACACCAAGCAGCACGAACCAGTGACGTCACATCACCACATATCTGCGGTGGCCCCGAGCCTCCCGCCGGCGAAATCAGGAGATTTCGCCCCTTCACACCAATTCAGCAGCTACTTCCGTAGCTCTGAAACCACGACGGCGAACAGCGGCGTACCAAAGAAGAAACCCTACAGATTGCAGGTTCCTGTTTATGGAGTTATGCAGGCTCCATAGCCGATTAGTCGATGCCCCGCCAGACTGATGGGGACTCGAAAAGCGCGGAAACCGAGAAAGCGTTCTTCACGCATCTCCCGGAGACTCAGAGAAACGCGGATACTGTGGAAGCGTTTTCCACGCATCTCCCACCAAAAGGGTTCTTCCCTCACCACGCAAACCCTTTAGACCCCTAGAGTATAAAAGGGTCTGCACGACGAGAAATCGGCAGATTGTTTGGGGGCGGAATACCGCCCTGCGATATTCGCCTATTGGCACGACGTTATTCCCCTCACCACTCAACCTTTATACTCTTTATGGTCCTTGGGCTACCTGTCTCCCACCAGTCCAAAGCTTTCCACGCAAACTTAGCTTACGCACGTAGAATAAAAAATTCCCAATTACTACTAAAAATAGCGAGTCTTTACTCAAAAGAAACTTCCTACCCCCCCTCCACCTATTTTCCTTTCTCACCTTCTCTGACTTCGTTCTATTTCCCTCTCCTCACCATGGTCAAATCCTGAACAAGGATTGATATCAATTATCAAATTTTGAAGAAGCATAGTAATATTTAAAATACAATATTTGGTATATAAATTTTATTTTAATCCTAATGCTAACACATGTAACACTGAAAAATTCGCATCTATGGGGACGCGAACCCACGCACTACACAAGGATAGATATAGATAGAAAAAGATTGAGATGATTATATTAAGGACAGACATTAGGGTGGCGCTTATTTACCAAATGCATTGAATATCGGCACCTGTCCCGGGAATCGTTTATTGTACAACAAAACTATGAAAGCAGCTGCGAAACCGTATTTAAAAAGCGTTGAACTCGTTTCACTTTACAAAAAATGCTTTTTTCGAATTTTTTCAAATTTTTCATACTCCTAAGCTGTCCCTTCTTGGTCTGTGCTTTATAGGGACCCTAATCTATTGAGATTGTTTACGTGGATGATAACAGTGTACACAGTAGTGGTTTAGAGGTGAAGAAAATTTTTTTGACATTAATAAAGCTCTTTTATTCATTAAAAAAATTAACAAAAACGTAATTTTTTTTGCGTTTTTTCGAGTTTATTGACCAATCATCAATATTTAAACCCCAAGTAAGCTTTTCTGTGGTAAAGTAGAGTTTAAGAGCTTTAATTTGCTTTGTTTTTGAAGTTTCTAAGTGCACTGGTTACCGAGATATCACTGTTCAAAATTGATAACAAAGGCGAAGCATGAAATCTGTGAATCGGACAAATCACCGCGCTGCACAGTTTTTTATATTCTTAATACTCTGAAAATTTTTCTCATTGAAACTCAAGTTTAATGCAAAAAAATTGGCGGAAGAATAAGCAATATGATGGATTATGATGTTTTTTAAGTAATACTTATGCATCAAAATCGCTCGCTTGGACCAACGAGGAAAAATTTTAACTCGAAATTGTGCTATCCGATATTGTTTATTAAATTTATAAACAATTATTATAAAAAATGCATGGTTTGAACCGTTTTAGGCAGAAAATAATCGAATTTTCTTTTGATTTCTTTGAATCTCATTGCCTGTGTTACGAACCGTCACTTTAAGTAAATTTAAATTGATAGTACGGATGCCCAGAGGGGTGCATCAAGCTGTCAATTGGTATATTAGTTGTTTAATTTTCCCAATTGTTTCTTTTATTTGTTGGGGATCGTTGCCTTCTACCCTAAAGCTCCTGTCAGATTATTAAGGTGTGAATTGAATTTATTCGTTAATATTGTATATAATATTGTATTTATTTTCTTATATTTAACTTAATCTACCGCAAACATTCAATGAGTACTGCAGGCTAAAAATATTCCGTTTCGCCTAGCCGTTCGCACAAAGCTTATAATTTTTATCCGGGATACGTTGAAAAAGATAAATACACTTTAGCCCTCGTGTTTGAGCGACCCTAAAGGAATTACTATAGTTTCGCGTACCGGATTATTTTACGTTTAGACCTATTCGCAGAACTACACTTTCCCCTTAACCCTCGTAACAGAGCGACCTTAAGAGAGTTACCGTCTCGCGTTGTGAGACTGAACGGGCAAGAACTCCGAGCAACTTTAGATAAGTTGTTAATATTTCCGAGAGCTAATAAGTTTTTGGTAAACTTATGTCCGCGATCTCTTCTTGAGGACTGCGACGAGCACTTCGTTGCTTTCCACCTTGGAGGTGCGAAGTACTGTCTGGAGTAGGAAATTTTGATGATTTAGTAAATTTTTATTGGTCGATATTAAATCGAACGATCGGTTGGTGAATAAGGATTGCATGGAAATGCGTACGGTCGTTGAACCTAGATTGCAAATATTGCTGACTTATTAAATTCTTTCTTAAGGCAAACTATTGCTAAGAGTTATTGCCCGTATTAGTCGGAGGTTATTTCGTAATTTTTATTTCTGCATGGTTGTCTTTTGAATTGTTTCGAAAATGGATGTCGTAAGGTAATGCGGAAGACGGTAACTAGATCGCAATGGACAGAAGGCATTGACCTTGTATGAAACTATATCCCTCTTCCTTTATCATACTTTCATTCTCATTCATTCCTTTTTTACAGTTCATTGACTTAAAAATTATGAGCTCCCCTATACCTTGAGTTTCTGGTGCATTAGAATTTCTAATTTATAATGCTCTAATTATGAGCCAAAATTAATTTTCTAAAGTAATTTAAATAAGTATATATAGGCTCGTAACAAATGTGATGCTCATTGCTCATTGATGTGTTTTTGTCATCCGATATCATTTGCCTTAGTTCTTCATTTCACCAGTCATTTTTTCAATCAAATACCAATTGCCAAGTAGAAGATTCTTATATGAAGTGAAGCATTTCTTATTTTTAAGAAAATTATTCTTAGTTTAAAAATATTTTTTTAATCAAAATAGGGGTAGTTTATTTATAAAAATAAGATATTTTAAGTGTAAGGAGACAACGCATATTTAGTCATTTTTTTACTGTGTATGCAACATTTTTCTAGCAATATTTTCCGTATACTTTCGTACAGAGCAAATATTTAGAAGTCGTTTAGGTACAACTCTGTCTTCCAACGCTCTATTATTTCAACGTAGGGTTGTGAAGTGACGCGTTACTCGAGGTTTTTTACATACAATACGTAAAAAATAGTATATTTCGATACTACGCCACACAGGCGTTTTAGCAACTGTGAGTGTGAAGCTGCCGCATGTACCGGAGGCGAACGAAGCCGAGTCGAAGGCAAGGCGTGGGAAGATGAAGCCGAGGCTCGGGTTCACGCGACTCCTTCACACGTGCAGTTACCAAATCGCCCATTTAGGCATCTCGTATCAAACAATATTTTTCTTTACATATTCATGCAAAACCCTCGTTTGTCCACCGTTTACAGACATCAAACCAACCTAACCCAACTTCACCCACAACATTGTTCACATAGTAACCGTTTACGACGCTAGATGGCATCGAGACCGGTGAGTAAAGTTTTTGGTAACTGTGGAGACCACTTTGCTAACCGGTGACAGCGTTTTGTTCATCGATGTTGGGGATTTTGTTCATTGCTTTTGAAAACAGTGTAGAATCAGCCATTTTGCATGTCTGTAAACGGTGCACAAACGAGGGATTTACATGCATATATAAAGAAAATGTATGTTTTTTTATATAATAAACATACATTCTTTTTACGTATTGTATGTCAAAAACCTCGAGTAACGCGTCACTTCACAATCCTACGTTGAAATAATAGTGCGTCAGAAGACAGAGTTGTACCTAAACGACTTCTAAATGTTTGCTCTGTACGGAAGTATACGGAAAATATTGCTAGAAAAATGTTGCATACACAGTAAAAAAAAGGTCTAAATATGCGTTGTATTCTTACACTTAAAATATCTTATTTTTATAAATAAACTACCCCTATTTTCATTAAAATAATATTTTTAAACTAAGAATAATTTTCTTAAAAATTAGAAATGCTCCACTTCATATAAGAATCTTCTACTTGGCGACCGGTATTTGATTGAAAAAATGACTGGTGAAATGAAGAACTAAGGCAGATGATATTGGATGACAAAAACACATCAATACCAATGAGCATCACAGGCAATGAGGTTCAAAGACAATCAATAGAAAATTCGATTATTTTCTGCCTAAAACATTTCAAACCATGCATTTTTTATAATAATTGTTTATAAATTTAATAAAAGATATCGGATAGTACAATTTCGAGTTCAAATTTTTCCTCGTTGGTCTAAGCGAGCGATTTCTATGCATAAGTATTATTTAAAAAACATCATAATCCATCATATTGCTTATTTTTTACTAATAATTGTTTATAACAAATAAATTGACATGTCAAAAATGTTTCTTCTTCTGCCAATTTTTTTGCATCAAACTTGAGTTTCAATGAGAAAAATTTTCAGAGTATTAAAAATATAAAAAACTGTGCAGCGCGGTGATTTGTCCGATTCACAGATTTCATGCTTCGCCTTTGTTCTCAATTTTGAACAGCGATATCTCGGTAACCAGTGCACTTAGAAACTTCAAAAACAAAGCAAATTAAAGCTCTTAAACTCTACTTTACCACAGAAAAGCTTACTTGGGGTTTAAATATTGATGATCGGTCAATAAACTCGAAAAAACGCAAAAAAAATTACGTTTTTGTTAATTTTTTTAATGAATAAAAGAGCTTTATTAATGTCAAAAAAATTTTCTTCACCTCTAAACCACTACTGTGTACACTGTTATCATCCACGTAAACAATCTCAATAGATTAGGGTCCCTATAAAGCACAGACCAAGAAGGGACAGCTTAGGAGTATGAAAAATTTGAAAAAATTCGAAAAAAGCGTTTTTTGTAAAGTGAAACGTGTTAAACGCTTTTTAAATACGGTTTCGCAGCTTCTTTCATAGTTTTATAGTACAAATAAACGATTCCCGGGACAAGAGCCGATATTCAATGCATTTGGTAAATAAGTGCCACCCTAATAGATATGAATAGAAATGTAGTGATTAAAAAGGGTAGACTTGGTAATATACTTCAAGAGAGATAGGATAGGATTGAAAAGACTATATAAGGTTAGAGATGAATAGGAATGTTAAAGATTGAAATTGATAGACTTGGTAGTATACTTAAAGAGAGATAGAAAAATATTGAAATAATTATACAAGGATAGAGATGGATAGATTAGTAGATATTTAAAAGGATAAGCGTGTAAAAGAGATAGGTAAGGATTCAAATGATTAGAACAGGGATAGGCATGGATAGGAAAGTAGGGATTGAAAAATATAGACGCTACGATAGATTGCGAAAGGGATCGAAAAAGATTAGCGTGGATAGGTGGAGGTAGGAAATTATTCGTGAAGATAGACGAAGGATACAGAAAGATAGAAATATTGAGATTCAAAAGGAAAGAGATTATTGTAGATTAGAAAAGAGATAGAAATAGATTGGCATGAATACATTTGGATTCATTTTTTCTTTCTATTTTAATCCTGAAGATTGAAAAGATAATCTTAAGATTGACTTTCTATCTTTTTACTTCCAACAGGGAATTATCTCAAGATAATTTCATTAAAAAAAGCTTTTGCGTTAACAATGTCTGTACTGGAGTACAATATAATAGTATTATATATACTATATTATACTATTTTCTATCATAATATTATTTGTTAACATTATTTGAATAGGAGTTTGAATGAAATTCATTTTTTCAAATTAAAATAGGTGAAAAATTGTGATATCGCTATAGACAATTATTTAATTTGTATAAACATTTAATGGGTAAAAAAATTACCACAAACTCAATACAACAATATAATAAATTTGAAAATAACTGCAATAACATCTAAAATTACGTCCATATATCAAACTTAATCTTTTTCTCTTCTTTTTGCCTTTTCAATTTTTGTTTTCTTCTGCTTTGAGTTTTGGATGGTAGCAACAGTTGTCGCTTTAATTTAATTTCTCTTTCGTAATTTTCGTTTTATTGGATGTGAACCATTGATATCAGTCATGACACCTTCTTCTAAATCACTCTTCCCTTTTTTTCTTTTTTTAGATTTTAACTTTTGCATCTTATCATCAGTAGATACGTCTTTCACTTTTTCACCTTTAGTGGTACCTCCTGCACCATCATCTTTGCTTTTTCCATGTTCGGGCGTAGTGAAATTCCAAGAAGCACTTTCAAGTCCTAATTGCTGAAAAGTTTAAAATTTGTTTTATTTTTTACTGGGTAGAAGGCCCATCATTTGGAAAATGAAGAGTATTAACTTGTGGAACAATTTCCTTATCAGCGAAAATATAGGTTGCATGTGAGCCCAAATTGCGGGAGTGTCGTGTCTTAAACACGCTGACACAGTGCAAAACGATATGTATTTTACTTTATTATCGTTATTATCTCTATAGCAGAAAACACCTGAATGCAAAGTTGTGTGTGATTTGGAGGTTCCAAAATGTACACTTTGAATTTCGGAGACATACTTATCAATGTAGTTCTCAGAAAAATCGATAATTATCTTGACTTGATTCAATTTGAAGTTAGATTCAATATCTTGCATTGCCTTATATTGATGATAAGTATCAGACGAATGCTTTAAAAGGCAAGGTACAGTCAAATTGAATTTACGGATCAATTCTGTTAGTGTACATTCTACTTTTTTTTCGAAGTAATTGTTACGTTGAATGTTTTTCCTCCTTTTCCTTTTCTACTTTTTTTTCACGTGACCTATTGATAATAAAATGTCTGATCATTATTATTGTCAGGGATGATGAAATCCTTTTAGCACTTAGTACACTCATTATACATGTAACTTTTATTTTTGATGTTACATTTAAATTTTTCCATCACATTTTTAGTGCTACTAGAAAGTAAATATTTTAGCCTAGCAAGTTTTTTAACGATAAAATCAAAATTACCGTGCTCTTTACACAGACAAGTATCACGATCTGTTGATTTTTTACTAACAATCCAGAAAGGCAATAATCGAAAAAAAGTTGCTTTTGACATTTTTATTTGTGCTTCTTGACAAAACTTTGTATAGAAATTCGATATTGTATCTGACAAATTATACACATTATACCATCACCTTCTGTTTTATCTATTTTATTTCCTCAACCAGCTGAAAAAGTGAGTTTTTCCTTTGAGTTTCTTTTCCGATACTATTTTTCAAAAATCCCATACTGTGGATCTATTATAGGCATATGTTTCGGTTTGGTGCCATTTTATAGAGTAGACCAAGTAGAATAATTTTTACCCTTTTTATTTTTTTCAAAACCGAACGGTAAAAAAATTACGGGAACAAAAGCAAACTTTAGATAAATTTCAAATATCTATCATCACAACTTTAGGAATTTATTTCAACTTCCACATGACTGGCATACATATCTAAAATATTTTTTTGTTGTATATGACTATGAAAAATATGAATAATATATATAAAAAATATGACTCATATATAAATCATCACATTCACTTCTAGTATTTTAAATGGTTTCAAGGGTTGTAACGGGTGGATAATAGTTTGAATCAATTAAAATACTACAGTAACCCTTAAAATAGTTTATTTTCATGTGGAAAATCGATTTCAAGTATAGCATTTCTTATTGATTGCAATGTGGGCGAAACTGTGCATCATCACCATAATGAAAAATTGTAGAGAAATGCCCATATATGGGAAACTTCAATTCAAAACCGACACGTGTTAAAATAAAAATTAAAAAAAAAATTAGACCTTTCTTTTTTTGGATTTCAAATCGAATTGCGGGATCGACAGTCTCCAGAAAAAAAGCGTTTTTGAAACATATATAATATATCCAATTAATGTCAAAAAGACACTTTCTTGAAGTATCCTTCACTGCAATATATTTCACTATGACAACGTCGGAAAAAATACTTAAAAGGTACCTCATCTACTATTTTCAAGTGCTATATTTGTGCTATTAAAATTTCAAAAAATTACGTTTTTTTAAAATATTTTTTCAACATATAGGAAAAAAAATCTGCCCGCTTACGCGGGCACATTTTCATTCACACGTCGCGCTTCGCGCGCTTGCACCTATTATTATTTAAATTACTACAAAATGGAATGGAATGCAAACGAAAACTAATTTATCAGGTGTATAAGCTTAAATCCACTGTTTGCTCAAAGATAACGGTAGTGAACATATTTAGCTATAATAGAAACGTCATGCTTTTTTTTGTGTGAGTTCGACACCTGTCTACATAAATCAGTGCACATAGTCAGTTTTTTTATACAACAACATAAATTTTTCCTGGAGTAATCATGTCTAGTTTTGTGCCAGAAAAGGAGCATTTGCGGGAAGCTCTACTTTTTTGCTTCAATTTGAAGAAATCGGCTGCCGAATCTTTTGGATGAGGACGATACACAAACACAAAAAATGCTTGCCGAACAGTTAGGTGTTACTCAACCGGCCATTTCCATGCGTTTACATGCCATGGGAAAGATCCAAAAAAATGGGAAAATGGGTACCTCATGAACTGAACGATAGGGAGATGGAGCGACGCCAAAACACATGTGAAATCTTCACGACAACGCCCCATCGCACACGTCAAAGATGGTCCAAAACTACTTGAAAACACTCAACTCGGATGTGCTACTTCATCCCGCTTATTCAGCGCTCGCTGAACAACACTTCGGATTCGTACGAAGACGTCGGAAAATGGCTTGACGAGTGGTTTGCATCGAAAGATAAAGACTTTTTTTGGCGTGGTATACACAAATTGCTCGAGAGATGGGGAAAATGTATAGCAAGCAAGGGAAAATACTTTGAATAAAGTTTATTTTATTTTCTGCAAAAAAAAAGACTTTCTTTAGCCTAAAAAACAGCGGATTTAAGATTATACACCTGGTACTTAAGGTTCTATCGACCTTAAGGAGGACATTCTCAGCAGGGCATTCGCGCTCGGCTATGTTTAACAATATTTTTCATGATTAAAACGAAAACTACTCATCCTGTTGAAAAATAGCTCAAGGAGAACTTGTAGATCTTTTTAAGACCAATAATTATGTTTCGTATCATTTTCTCTGTATCTCGCGTTATTTGGCTCAAAATTTGAATTTTCGATTTTTTAAGGAAATTCAAAAAGTTATTATACCTATCCTATAGAGTGTTCAAAAAGAAACATTTTTCATCTTTAGACTTTTTTTCATATCGTGCGTTGTTTGGCATCTAATTCAACTTTTATTTCATTTTTTTGGATTTTCAAAATGTTATAAGTCTATAAAAATTGTTCGTCTTTTCGAGTACTACGAACATCCGTCATTAGAATTTTTAAATTAAAAAAAAAAGTGGTTTCAAAAATTTTCAAAATGCTCCAACTTTTTAAATTTTTATCCAAAATGGCTAGTCATTTAGGACGCTATAATCCAATCGGTCAGTTCTTTCGAAAGTTATCGTGCTAACTAACTGCGCCTGTCTAATTCTGTCAACTTATCTGATGCATTTTCAAATACCCTCTTAAAGGCAAAAGAGGGAAAATTTCTATGTTTTTGATAGCAACAAATAGAGAGAAGAAATGTATGTATTGGTCAATTGCAGAATGTCTCGAAGAACTGATCATCAAGCCCCCTCGATTCACTTCTTCTCTCTATTTGTTGCTATCAAAAACATAGAAATTTTCCCTCTTTTGCCTTTGAGAGGGTATTTGAAAATGCATCAAATAAGTTGACAGAATTAGACAGGCGCGCAACAATTGTCTCAAAACAGTGGGTGTCGGGAGCCACCCTACACATTAAAAATAAATAACAAAAAACAAAAAGAACAGATTAAAAACTCTCAAAAAGTGCGTTTATTGTGGAATTGTATTATCCATCTAATAATTTAGACAACCATGCATATTGCAAGTAGGTATACTCGAATTACTGTCTGGGTGTTTGAACCCCGTTATTGTTGCGCTCCTGGGATCTGAATTTTTCTACATGAGAAATTTTCAAATTCCATCTGCCTCAAGTAATATAATATACGAAATATGTAGAAGAAATTACTAACTGATTTAATAGAAAACGTCAAATCTTGGACCGAGCGTAGCCGAGCGTTATCCGATGTGTGCCGATTTTCGAACAAGGGATTTAGACAGTCATATGGACGTTTTTATTGGCACTCTTATTATGTTCTTATAGGTAAATGTAACATCGTCCGACTGCTAATCCGGAGAACCGTGTTCGATTCCTACCAGCTTCTATTTCTTCTAACTCGATTTTTCTGTTTCAGCTTAATAATATGTATATATAATTGTAATTTCTAATGTTTGATATTATAAAATATGTGTAGGCTAGAATATTAATACATGTAGGGTATAGTGTGAACCACGACCTTTTAAAGCTTTTATTTTTTGTGATTCTAACTGCACACATTATACTAACACAGTCAGTAATTCGATGCGCATGGTCTCTGCGCATCATTGTACTATGTAGTTTACAAATTCTGCAATAGATTTATTTCTTATTCTAAAATACTTTATAATTTTGTAAACGTCTACGCGTTACTATTGAGGTTAGTAAATATTATTAAAATTTGCTTTTTGCCCCTTATTGCAAAGTACAGATAGTAAAATCTAATGTGCTTTTTAACAATAGATACAAACGCGGGTTTCTCAGTGCAGTCGAAAAATTAGTTTTTTAAAAATACAATTAACCATAACTTTTTAATTTCTCAATTAAGTGCATTCATCATACAGGTCACTCAATTCGTCTCGACATAAAGAATATTCATTTTCCTTACGTCAACTCAAAATTTTGATTATTTGATAACATAGAGCGAAAATTTAACTTTCAAAATTATAAATAAACATAACTTCCTTATTTTTTAATGAAATGTATTAATCATATAGGTCAATCGATTTGTCTCGATGAAAAAATTGTGAGTCATTTTCTTAGTATCCGCGCCTGTCACGCGGTATTCGCCGTATGAGTAAAAATTGTCTTCGCCGCGCTGTAGTCAGATCTAGGTCTGAGTATTTTGAGGCAAAGATTCTTTCTCCTTTTCCCTGAATTATTCTATTTTAATTTTAGTTCTTATTTTCTAACTTATATTTATTTAAATTTATTTCCGAGGTAGCAATGTCGTTTGGGTCTTTACGTCTGGGAATATATCAAATTAATCTAGAGAGATCCGCAATTTAGACAGAATCTTTTTGCAATTTGTCCGATCTCATCCGATTTACATCTAAAAATAAAATTTGATCCGAAATTAATTCGCAATTGTCCGGAATATATGCGAAATGAACAATTAGACATTATTCTCATCAAAAGTTAAATCTGTAATTTGTCCGTTTTGTTTTTCGCATGAGATAAAATTTAAAAACCGCAATAAGTCCGATTTAATCAATTTCTTCTGGGACGAATTTCAGATTCCACTTTACAAAAAAAAAAAATAAATTTTACTTAACGGATGAATTCCAGATAGGTGCGGACTTATTTCAGGTTTGAATTTTTCTTGTGGATACAATCCGGACGAAATCCGATAAAATCCGGATTCCACTTTACAAAAAAAAAAAATTTAATTTCACTTAACGGATGAATTCCAGATAGGTGGAGACTTATTTCAGGTTCCGATTTTTCTTGCGGATACAATCCGGTGGAAACCGGACGAAATTCGGATTCCACTTTACGAAAAATAATTTTGAGATTTTATACTCCGGTCGAATTCCAGACAGATGGGAACTAATTTTGGATCTCGGTTTCCGTTTCAGATACAATTCGTACAAAAACGGACTAAATTTCGGATTCCATTTTTTACTACGGGTATAATTCAAAGAAAAACGGACGAATTTCGGATTTCACTTTACAAAAAATGATTTGTGGTTCTGAAATTCGGACACCTTTCGAATAAATTCGAATTTATTTCGGATCTGAAATATTTGTACGGATGAAAGAGGACAAGTTCCATACACATTCCAGACAAATTTCAGACAAGTGCGGATAAATTTGTCCGAAACTGATCTGAAATTTATCTGTAATTTTAAGCAGGGTGAGTACCATAAACCCCAATCCGAGATTTTTATAAGATTCTTGCCACTTATAACGTTGCTGTAATGAATGTAATTATTCCACGTTCCACTTACGCCACAATGTTTCGGATATGGGCCTATCCATGAAAAGTGTCATTCTTTTGTCACCGTTGCATTATAGGCAAATCTGAACTTAAAATACAAGTTTAACCGCACAAAAATTTACAGACTCCCTGAAATAGAAACAAAAGCTTACAGTCATTACGGAAACCCTCAGCTTTTGCGCGCATGGTTTAAAAATTCTAAAAAAAATCATACTGGTTCAGTGGAACATAGGCTACTGAAATTTCATTGATTTGACACTGTGCTTTCATTTATAACACAGCAAGAAAATCTCAAAATCTCGTGTCACAGCTTTCACACTTCAAATGTCCACTCCTGGGTTTGGAATTGTAGAAAATGCGCGCAACTATCTAGGTCAAAAATCTTTCGAAGTATCACACATTCAAATATCGAAAATTTTGAATTTGTCGAAAGAATGTCCACTCCATCGTCGTACTTTACTCAAAGAATACTTGCAGCACACTTTTCTCTGCTAACAGAAATTAAGCAGAATGTTGGGGCCCCTGTCGTCCCTCATTTTGGAGGCGCGGCAAGGGGTATAAAATGCCAAGAAGTTCCATTAAAGGTTAAACTATTAAGTAAATTAGGGTCTCGCCGCAAGTGCATTAGATTATTTCTCAATTCTTTATCAGCACCCTGGAAGGTTGTACCATTATCGCTGTTTAGATGAGCAGACATACTGCGACGAGATATGAAACGCCAATAAGCGGCTATAAAACCTTATTAAGTGTAATCTGAGACTAATTCTAGATGAATTGCTCTGGTAACGCAACAAACAAAGAGAGCGACATATCCATTATAAGTCTTACGATCTCTACCCGAGGCAAAACGAATCTGAAAGAAAATGATATATCTAATCATGAAAGTGTTTGAAATGTCGAAGTTTGGAACAATTTGAAATTGCGAACCATTATAAACTGAATTATTTTACTGTCTATATCTAAAAATAAAAAAGAGACAATTTTAATTTCAAAAATAAATATTAATTATTTAGCAAAAAAAGTATTATTTCCTGAAATGGTAAAAAAAAACAGAAAAAGGATTATGTGCGTTTTAAGCTGGCTTAAATTATAAAAATAATTCCATTAACTTTTTATTCATCAATAGCCAATTCAACGATCGAATCGTTTGTGATGACACAAATTTTGTTCAAATTTTTGATCAGGGTATTTATTCTATTTTTGACCTTCGTACTGTTTGGCGATTTGCTGGTACCGTCCCCATGAAGTTGCAAAATAAATTGTTGGATGAATTCTAGTGTATGAGTGTAAGCAGCAGGATAAGGTCTATTCCAAACGAAATAGGAAGCAAACACCCACTCTAAGCCTTCTAAAATACTGAGGCAAGAATCGAAGTAGGCCTCATCGAATATCAAATGAAAAACATCCATTTCTTGAAGCACTGAAATTATTGTTAAAATAAAAATTTTCGTATGGTAGTGTAATGAAGGTCATATAGTAATTAACATATGAGCAAATTTAAATAAATCCGTTTTTTCTCACAATTTTTAAATTTTTAATTAATAATAGTGCGCAAACGTAAATATCGTGAACACGAACGTCTGGGCACGATTATTTTTTTTTGAAAAAGTAAAAATTGTGAGAAAAAAACGGGTTCTGTAAATTTACTCATGCGGTATGTAACAGATGCCCTTAAGATGAAATGTTTATTATATAACTTTCGTAATACTGGAATCTTACTTTCGTGTACAATGAAGGGACCTTTATTAGAATGTGGAATGTTTTTGCCATGATAATCTTTCGTAAAAAAAATATTATTATACTCGAATTTACGTCAATTATATAGAAAACATTAAATAATCTTGTAAAGAAGTATTATTTATCGGACAGAGAACAAGAAAATTCTCAAATTTTTCCTTGAAATGATTGAAAATGATTTTGAGGACTTCCTCTCTTTCTCTTTCAGGAAGTTGATCTTTAGAACTTCAATTGAATGATCCATCAGTAACTCGTAATGAAAACATAGATACTCTTTGCGTATCAATATCGGCCAAAATCACTGAGATCTTTCGTAGTAGGTAAATTGTAAAAATCATTTAAAAAATCTCTTTGCAGCTTAAAACATGCTTTTAAGTTAGACAACATTTCTTCTTTTAGGTTTTCCTCTATTTCTTCTCCAATTGAAAGAGATAAACATGTTCTTAGAAGACTTTCCTTTTGTGCAAAAACTGAATCTTCTGTTTCTCCCTCTGAATGATGATTCGGTTGCCAATTAGCTGTGCCCACTCGAGCTTGCTCCATAAGCTTAACAAGATGTTGTGTAATTCTTTTAGTGGAATTCGTTGTGGAAGGTGGTCGAACCTTATTCAACTGATTCAGGTAATTATTGTGATACTTTAGAGCATTTAGAAGAACATTATAACCAAAGCCATATCGTTTTCCGTGAATTCGGTCTTCGAAAGTGTTAGGATAAGCTTCCATTATGCTCTTCGCAACCCTCTGCAAAACTTTTATAGGGATTTTTGTTCGTAGTTTCCACATGTCGAGAATCACTCTATTGACAACTTCTTTTTGGATTCTGGTAGACTTTAAATTATTTTTTAATTGTGTCAGTGTAAAGTAGAATCTTTACGAAAGACAGTTCCATCTGGAATCACGACATCTTCGTTTAAATTACATGGTGGTATATGTTCAGAATTATTATCTTCGACAGATTTTGAGTCCATAATAGCCGATGGTCGATTGGGTTCGGTGTTTTGAAGTTGATTTGTGGAGTCAACAGGCACAGTTGCAACCATTTGCTTCCACAATTCGCCGTCTTTGAGTAGAATAAAAACTTGAGCTTCAAAATACAGTAGAATCTCGTCATCCTCTATCAACGTTCCATCGCTTTCCAAAACCAAATGTCTGCCGAGAATATTCAGCTTGTCATTGACTTTCAATATAACGTCGGTTATAGTCGGATTTACGTAAATTGCAATTTTTTTCATTCTGTCGTTGGACCACACTTTGAAGATTCGAGCCATCTGCAAAAAGACATGTATTTTTAAATATATGTCCTATTCTAAAAAGAACACGCATTTCAGCCAACTTGATGCGTAATATTTATAAAAAGTAAATTAAAAATAAAGTAAAATTTTTAATTAATTATTCAATGACAGATTCAGGATTAAAAATTTAAAAAAAAATGGTTAAAAAAGATATTGTGGGAAATATAAGCATGAATCGGATGAAATGAAAGAAGGTTTTCAGGTATGGTTTTGATCAGGAAGTGAAAATATTGTGGGTTCCTATACTGACTTTGGCAAAATTTTAGGGAACAAACTTCCTTTTGATATTTTAAATTACAAAGTGAAGTTTCTCGTTAAGAATTTTTTTTTCATAAATTAATATGAAAAGATGTATTAAATAATATTATTATTATTGTTATTATATTGCCAACGATATTTTTAAATACTTACACTCGTCTATTTATGATAAGTCCAGATCAAACGGTGCGTATTTCGGCAGATAAACTGTTGAGGATCTAAGGATAACTTCAGGAAAGGGATCAGGACACAATAAAGAGGAACATGGGAAGATTTGAAAAGTGCTTTGCATATTTTCATTAGTTTCTAATTTCTCATACACCTCTAATTCCCAATAATCTATTATCTCACACGTTCGTCCCAAGAAAAATAGATTTGTACGCTCAGCATTTATCAATATGAGTTCAATTCGACATACTAAAAAATTACCAACTTCGCTTTTTCCTACACAAACTGACATATTCTGAGCATAATTAATACCAAAAAAACTAGCTTTTTTGGAAACAAATATACAATCTAAAATTTCTTTTAGAAAATATTTTTTTAGAAGGGAGTTTATTTCCTCATTAAAATTTTCCGGATAATATTCCGAAAGATCAGATGCTACTACTTGCGTTTTGTAATTTTCGCTATTCAAATTGAGTCATGTTGATGCTTTTCCGACAGAGTTTTGGTGACATTCTTGAAATTTTGACAATGTTTCACGACGTTTTTCATAGCTTTATGTTTGGTTTCTAAACGAAGTGTTTGTAGGTGCCCATTTCTGTAATTAATGCGGGATAGTGGCACAAGTAGTGATGCTTCGGTAAATATTCGTCTATCTTGTTCTGAAGCAACATTACTTGTCCAACAGATAGAGCAGGAGTGCAAGCATAGCTGCAAATTTCTCTTAATTGAAGGATCATCTGCCAAACAGGATCCAAAGCATTCCTCACAACATTTGAAATAGCTACTGGCAAGGTGGAATGCAATTAGTAGAGGAACTGTCGGTAGAGAGCCTTAAGTTTTTAGTTCGATAGTTAAGTAAACCATAACGAAACCATTTATTTCTGACAAAATATTTTATTGCATACATTACATCCCGTTGAATGTATCCCTCAAACAAGCCGTGTGGAATGCATGCCGGTAATCCGGGATTAGCTACATGATAGTGCTCTATCATATTCAGCGGCGAGTTCTTTTTAATTCCCCTTACCATCTTATTTGTTTGCATTGCGATACTAGCACATTCATTGTAGCTCTCTACAGTTCTTATTTTTTTTCCGAAAAGTTGTTTGACTTTAGTTCAGAACAGAGTATTTCACAAAACCGACAAAAATTGTGACGAGCAGTATTGTAGCCCGTCACATATTTCTATCTCTCAATATCTATCACTGTCAGATCATACGTCACCGAGCAGGCGGGGCGAGATTTCCACCAGCCGGCTTCCCCTACTACCTGACGGTTACTCGTTACGTAATTACAAGTGCTTAAAAGCACCGAATCGTCTCATTTTCAATCAGTTCGCTGAGGAGCAGCTCGTCTGCAAATCAACGTAACTCAACTGGTCTCTCTGCTAGCGGGCTACTACCATAGCAGAACGACCAGGAGGCAACCTGGACGTCTTCTTCAGGGAAGATCCACTAAGTGTACGACTGACAGGCACCCCTACAGCCATGCACTCAGCTAAAGGATTCTTCGGCTCACACCAACCTATCCTGGATCGAACCTGACGAAGATTTCCAGAACCTGGGGAATATTACCATCCTGACATTTCCATCCTAAAGAGAATCATCTGATATCTGACCAGCGGGCACCCCCAGGGCCAGACAAAGAGGGTACGTCAGCCCCAAAACCTGGCCTACCCCTGATTCAATCTTGCTCTCTTCCATCTAACACAGTATCTGGGTAAAATACCGCGAAGAAGTAAAAATAAAAAGTAAAGTAAATTAAAAAGAGATCTCCCTCATCTTTCTCTCTCTCTCTCACCGCAACGTTCCGTAAAGGTGCGTTTATACCTCTGTCTGCCCGACCTGTGCAGGCAGACAATTGTCCCAGGCCGTTCACACGACCAATTTTCCGAGGAGTTTGACTCCAGAAAATGCGCGGGAATTTTAAATATGGTTAAATTATAAAGTAAAATAAACCGATTTTTTTATTGTTTAAATTAAAAATTCTGATAATGAATTTCATTTTTATAATATAATATATGTAAAAGTACATAAAATGCCCATCGCTCAACTCTAAAATGAACATTTCAGATTTCAGACGATACATCAGTTCATCATCTGTTGTCAGACTTGTCAGCAGTTAACTTATCAATTGTTTTATGTGTTGCGGAGAGTTTATTAAGAGAAATTTTGTAAGTAGATATTATCTCCTATTAATATATTTTATTATTATTTTGAAATTCATAGTTTGTTAATAAATGTATATGTTTGATAGCAGTTTTAAAAATACTGTGTACAAACGAAGCTACATAACCTTTAAAATTCTATAATTGATAATTGGCAAATTTTAGAACCTTAAATTAAAAGCAATAAATAAATTAAAATAAATTAAAAATTGATTCATATTGTTAATACTGAAAAGAATTATGTAAAATCTTACGCCACTGTATGTGTAATCCATAATCAACACTAATCAACACTAAAAAAAAGACGTATTGTTAGTAAAAATTTAGAGGTTATGTTGCGTCGATTTGTACACAGTATTTTTAAAACTACTGTCAAACATATAAATTTATTAACAAACTATGAATTTCAAAATAATAATAAAATATATTAATAGGAGATAATATCTACTTACAAACTTTCTCTTAATAAACTCTCCGCAACACATAAAACAATTGATAAGTTAACTGCTGACAAGTCCGACAACAGATGATGAACTGATGTATCGTCTGAAATCTGAAATGTTCATTTGAGAGTTGAGCAATGGGCATTTTATGTACTTTTACATATATTATATTATAAAAATGAAATTCATTATCATAATTTTTAATTTAAACAATAAAAAAATCGGTTTATTTTACTTTATAATTTAACCATATTTAAAATTCCCGCACATTTTCCGGAGTCAAACTCCTCGGAAAATTGGTCGTGTGAACGGCCTGGGACAATTGTCTGCCTGCACAGGTCGGGCAGACAGAGGTATAAACGCACCTTAAACCGTTTATTCGAGAGAGGACTCAGGAGATAGTATCCGTCCCGACAGTTAGCGATACGTAACTTACGTAAAACGTCATTAGATACTGAGTGTATTCTCTCTCGTACAAATACTCACTCGCTCTCTCTCGCGTATACACCGTATATAGAAAACCGACACAAATGTAAATCTCAAATTAGAATTTCACCAAATAATAATTCATCATTTCATTTAAAATTATTTGAAAGTCAACTCACTCATTTAGCTCGTAATTTAGAGATGTAGCTTATAGGAAAATATAACGTTCTATATTATTTGTTAAAACATTAACCGATAGTTAATTTATTTCTTGCTCTTCAAACTGACCCTGGCTCGACTGAAGCGTCCGGTAGGGCAAGAAGAATAAGAAATTATAAACATTACTTAGGTGTCCAATAAGGGACGCCAAAAATGCAACATCACAAAATTAAATGATGTACTATAGTTTTCTGTAAGTCCACCAATTTGGTGGCTACCCAAATTGTCTCCTAACATAAATATAACAGTTCCTCTAAATGTTGCAGTTGGTTCCGAGAATGAGAGTGTAATTCCATCATTTACTAAAACTTTTAAATCATCCAGTAATCTCGCTAATACAACATCCCAACAATATATTTTTCGAGACATAACAAGACAAGCTGCGCATTATTGACTTTAGACCTTAAGTGAGGTGGTAAGTTTGCTAAAATCATATAAACCGCTATAACTCTAAATTTTCCTTTAGATGATCCAATTGGGTTGCAAATTTCGAAAGTATCCTG
The DNA here is from genome assembly GCA_900474275.1 of Synergus japonicus. NCBI lineage: Eukaryota > Metazoa > Arthropoda > Insecta > Hymenoptera > Cynipidae > Synergus > Synergus japonicus. The sequence continues at coordinate 21,118 of UCOH01006141.1, forward strand.
ATATAACAAAATTTTTATCCCATTAACGTTTCTAACATAAAAGTCATTATTTTTATAGACATTCCCATCTGTATAATCAAAAAACCCATTGTACTTAGCAGAACGTTCTGGATGTTCGCAATAGTATCTAATTTCATCAATAGATAATAATGACTTTAATGTCTCCAAAATCGGAACGTAGTGATAGTGGTAATCAATTTCATTCTCAGAAACTGATGGGAAAGATATTTCTTGTGGTTCTACAAAATTCAATTTATTCCGATAATATTCTTTTCTAGCATAAGTTGTTCTTAATATACCGTTACTACTATTGTGAGCGTGCTTTATGCCATGGAAACTATTTTGAAACTTATTTATAATAGAAGTTTTGTCGTCCTGCGAAAGTGATATGTTACTATTAATTTTGGAAATAAAAGTCTGACAGCTTCGTTCAAAAACTTCTGTTGTACCCGTTATAAACGATTGTAAAGTTTATTCGCAAGCAAAGTGCTTAGAACTAAGAGTAAGATACAATTTACCTAAGCTTTCTACATCATCAGATTCTGAAGGAATCACTGAATGATCAGTGTAAATAGTTTTATTTTCGTCTTGTGGTAAATCTAGTTTTTCGATGGAAATTACATGGGAGCTATTAGGGTCATCATCCACAGGAACATTTAATTGACCAGCGTTACTAGTTTCCTGTCTACCGGAATATTCTTTAGCATGATTTCTGCAAATGTGAAGTCTTAATGTGCTCAAAGTAAAAAATTTTTTATTTGGATGTGTGCAATTGGGCAAAGAGCAAAACACACCCTTATGCGAACGATCAAAATGTCTGTATAGATGTATCTTTAAAAATTTATAGTATTCAATTCTAAAATTGCACTCGCTTTGCGTGCAGTAATATGAACCAACTTCTATTTTCTTTCTACTGTGATATCTATAAATGCGCTATTTGAAGCTACCATATAGAGTATACTGCTTTTTACATTCCGGGTATGCACAAACTATCAATAATTTAGGATCACTTCTATGTTGTCTTTGATGCTTATTATACTCCTTTATGTCTCTGAAGGAACCCTGACATAAGTAACACGAATACATCATTGAACTCATATTGATTGATTTGATTGATTAATTTTATGAAAAACTATTCGAATAAAATAAAAATCTTGCCTTATATTTAATTAATAAGAACACTCGTGACGAAGGAAAAGAGATCTATCTGCCTTTAACGGTGTTGGAGCATTCTCAAACCACTAAAAATTAATGTAGACTTTACTCAAATCTGCTATTGTGTCCACATCTTACCAATACGCGGTGTTTGAGGTCGCAAAAATGATGTGTTTGAAGTGACGTTCTTTTTATCGACAATCTTTTGGTTGTACGACAGGGGCTATCTGCTTATTTTCTGCAAAAAGAAATTTGTTTGGCTAAAAAGTGAATTTTTACAAGTGAGGAGACGCGGGTTGAGGGGTGCAGGTAAACAGTACTTACATTTTGTCAAGTCCCTGTCCGAGCAAAAAAGACACAAAACTTCACTCCAAGGGTGCTTCACACACTCAGAAAAATTTTCCGAATTTCGCTATGCACTTCAAAGCCCGAGCACTTATGAAAATCGTGTAAAAAAAGAAGTATTAGTATAGCTGTAAATATAACATAATTAAATTTTCACATTTCCTAATTTTAATATCTAAAAATCTACGAAGTGTCTAAACGTCCGGCTAGAAATTTTATAGCGTACTGACGAACGCCAGTATCCGGATAAATTATTAAATAAAAATTTATACGGCTACAGCAAATGTCAATAGCCGGACGAATTTATTTAATTATATTTATCCGGCTATTGACATAAATAATAAATTTAATAAACAAATTTTTAATTTTTAATAAATAAAATAATAGAATTATTTTAAATAAATTCGTCCGGCTACAGACAGTGTATACTGTTCTGTAGCTGGATTAAATAATTTGATTAAAAATGTCCGTCTAGTAGGACGTGTAGTCGCATTGAAAAATCTATAACGTAATAACATTCCCGGTAAGAAGGTTTGAATAGAATAGGAATAAAAATTTCTATTCCTGTGAATAACTGATTTTCCCTCTCTTTTCTTACATCAGAAACAGCATTAGAAAATGTGTTACATTCAATGCAGTTTATTATTAAAATTGCAAAATAATAGAATTATCTCTGCTTTTAGGTTAGAATGTTAAATTTTTAAATATATTCAAACCTTCTTACCGGGTTATTATGATTCAAATTTTTTTCTAATAATAAAGTATAATCAGTACTAACCTTATTTCTCGCAACCGCATTAAAAATATACACTTTAAATGTACCAAAACGACTCTTCACATTAGATAATATAGCTATGTTATATACAATATATGCACGCGCTTCTTTCTTTCATCATACGCATCGAATATAACGTTAAACACCGAAATTACACTCTGTGTACTTTTTTCACCGATAATGGGATTTTTACCAACGGATAGTGATTTTACACTTTTCTTTCATTTACATTCTAGTGTAAAATTCGTCTAGGAATCATTGATATCTTTATGTCATATGATTCCTAGTGGAATTTTACACTTTTCGTGTGGTATTCCTGAAATTGTGTAAAATTCCTTTTGTTGAAATATTTAAACTTTAGCGCCTTTGACTCTAACGCCATCTGAAACTTAAATACTACTACTGTTTATTAATGAGAGCGGTGACGCTCAGTTCAGTTCAAAAATTATATGTAACGACGTGCTTAGATCGATCACGACTATTTTCTTAAATAAAACGATAGTTAACAAGTATTTCTTGATTATTATAAAACCATACCCATGACCCATATGTCAAAAGGTTATGGGCCCAGCAGCACGCTATAACTGCGCGAGGAAAATAGAAAAAATATCATTCTGAAAAGAAAAGAGAACGATTGAACTATAGTTCAGTTTTAAAACGAGGCTTTGTGCCAGTAATATAAAGCAAGGTAAGGTGCACATGTTTTACCGGTTCATAATTTCCAAAATAATACGTGAAGTGAAATTTTTATACTTTTGAGGAAGTTGTTTTTGAAAATTAAAAAGAAAAGTTCTTTTGTCTAAAAAATGTGATGAGTGTGAGACAAAAGACGGCGGTGGCGACCTTGGTGGTCTTCTCATTACTTTCGCAGCTAACCGCTGCATGTTTATGTCTTTCATAAATAAGATAGTGGAAAGAATAAACAGATCAGAAAAATATTTGAAACGAATGCCAATATAGTTGGCTTATGTCCTGGATTGATATTTTACAGGTAATTTTATTTTATATAAAATTACGACAATGGTCCAAAAGGTTTTGGAACGATGCAGACGTGCATTGTTTATTGAGACATCTGAACCTGAAGATTTGGAAGTAGAAATTAAAATAGATGACTCATTTCTTTATGTAAAGTTTTCGACGAGTGAGACGATCAGTTTAAGTACGTATATATTGATCATAGCTATGTTTTTGAAAGACTGAATAACTACTGTATAAAGTCTTAAGTAACGTTAATTTATTTAATTAACGTTATTACCTTGACGTCGTAAAAATAAAACAATTGCATTTTCTTTATATTGATAATGAGAGACTAGTTACGACGATTTGTAAAAATAATCTAAGCAAGCTCAAAAAAAATGAAGAACATACGAATCCGTTTTGTCTGGGTTCCTTGGTTTGAATGAAGTTGTGTTTACTTCTGAAAAAATAGAGGAACTAGATTTGTCTCGAAAGCACACGAAAGTAACGGGTGTGGAAGAGCAAATCAGCTACAATTCATTCAGGCTTGTGTTCGGTTGATTGATTTGAGAGCAACTTTCTTTTGTTTTTGCATTGATATGTAATGAGTTTTTAGAATAAATACACAGTATGGTTTCATTGTGTGCTGAGAATAACTGATCATAATGATATTTTAACGACTGTCAATATCATTTAAGGTAAACGATCCCTGAAAAACGAATGGGAAGATCTAAAAACTGAGCTTGCCAATGCAAAACAAAAACAAAAACCAGACAACGGCGAAGTCAGCAGCAATTGTAAAGAATCATTGCCTGAGAAAAAGGAAAACGATGATTTAATTTCTGAGAGTGAAGAAGAACGACTGTTACTTGGTCCAGAGAGTGGAGAAACAGAAAGTATTGCGGATACTGAACAAAAAGTAAAGTTACCTCAGATAATTGTCAATTTGAGTACCGATTCTCAAAAAGGTAAACTAAATATTTATATTTAGTATTTGATTCTTTTATTTTTGAACCAGTTGTAACGACTGTGACGATTTGTTTTTATGACGGTACGACAGTTGTCGTCGACGACACAACGATGTAGTCCTAGGAAAGAGGAGGTTCAAAAGAAGTTTTTGAAAGACGAAATTTTGCAGGAGGTTGATAACAACACAGTAAAGAAAGTGATTGGAAACGACAGTCATAAACCAAGCACAAGTGGACATCCTGTTGTCAAAGTAACGATTGATGGTAAAATTAAACATTTCGAACGTTTAATGAATACCACAATAAATTTGCATTCCAAAATGCAAGATAATCTTAAATTGTGGTTCAAACAACGCGAGATTGACGACGAAAAGGCGAAAAAGGCAAAAATAATATCGGATATACCCTGTACCTCTAATTTTAAAATTATTGATGGACCTCAAACGACAGTTACAAGTAATGATAGTTATAAAAAATAAACGACAGTCAAGGTACAAATACTAAACCAGCCTTAAATAAGAATGCAGGAAATTTAAACTCTGAATCAACTAATTCTCGAGTTTTTGTTAACCAGGTTTCAGAAGCCATTAAAATTCAATTAATTGGTAAAGATGTTGGAACGAGGCATGATTACAAATTGGATTCGGGTGTTAAATTTGAACATTTTTACGAATTTTTAACATCGGAATTATGGACTTATTATACGTCATTGATAAGACAGTTGCACCTACGGAAGGTTTAAACGATAGCTTAAAGGAAAAACACAAGTTTAAAGTTCGCGATTTACTTATAAACAAAGTTAATAAATTTTATCATACTAAAATTTTGCAAATAAAAGATCCGGTTGAAATTCTAAACAAACTAAAAGAATTAAAAAGATGTGAAGTAAATATAACGAGTGTAAGTGTTCGAAAACAATTATATTTGATTCAATATAATCCAAGTCGCGAGTCTGCAATGCAGTTTATGGATCGTTTCGAAGATATCGTACATAATTATGAGAATATCCCGGGTTCAACTCCTTTGTCTAATTATGAAAAACGTGATGCTTTGTATAATGCAATTTTGAATCAAGTGCTGGAAATTCAATCAGTAGAATTCATAACTAAATATCAAACTGGTCAAAGTTTGAATTATGATCTACTTAAGATGTTTATTCTTCAGGCTGAGGCTAATCGCATTCAAATGGCGATGAGTACTCACCCAAGTTCAAAATCAAATACAATGGCTTCTGTCTCTTGTGCTGGTTCCAATCGAAATTTAAAATGGTCTAACGACAGGTGCTACGAATGTGATGATTATGGTCATATGAAAAACGAGTGTCCACGAAAAGGCCAAGGATTAGGAAAATGCTATGAATGTAATCAATTTACATTACACAAAGCATATGAATGTCCACAATGAGTGTCCAGACATGGAAATATGTCAGGCAGAGGTGGTTACAGAGGTAAACGTTATCCTAATAATAACAGAAACGATAAATACGACAGTCAATTACATGCAAATAACAAACGTCCCTTTAAAGCTAAATGACATAGAGGCAACCGTACCTCACAATCTTTCAAACAATTACGCGACAAACAAGAGTTCAAAAACATAAACGACAGTAAGTTTAAAAATAAATATAAGAAAGACAACCAACAAAATCAGCACAGAGAATCTAGAACAAGAACAAGTGAAACCCCGAAAATTCACTTTGCGGATTACAAGCACGATAATGACGATGGTAAGTGTGTAGCAAATACAGCTACATCAGTATTATGTTCTAAATGTCAATCTGATAGTGTAAAACAGTCATTTCCATCCATTGGTTTTCCGCATGTTGTCGAAAACAATGAGATTTTAACGACTGAAATTGATCATAAAAAGACTAAATATATGTCATTTATTGTGGATTCAGGTGCAACCGAGCACCTTACGAATTCACAAGAAATCTTTAGTTCTTTTGAAAAAATAAAATCCGGTGTGATTAAATGTGCTAATAAAAATAGTAAAGCAAATTTAATTGCCCTGGTAAAAAACCCATTAAAATAACATTAGAAACCTAATAGATTTAGTAATTTATTAGGTCCAAACGACTTTCTATTAGGGTTTTGTTCCAGGTTTCTAAGAGGCATTCTATTCTTTTGTGGTTGGTTTTCTAATAGATTTGTATTAGGTTCCTTTTCGGTTTTTAAGTCATTTGTATTTGGAGTATAAAAGGTGTTCAGTAATAATTTCTAGTTGGTTTCAATTTTCTTTCTATTTGGAATTGATTAGTTTTTAACTAAGTTCCGATTAGGTTCCTTTTCGAAAAGATCTAAAAGGAATCAAATAGGTTTTTAAGTCATTTGTATTTGGAGTTTAAAAGGTGCTCAGTAATAATTTCTATTTTGTTTCAATTTTCTTCCTATTTGCAGCTCATAATGTTTTTAAAGGATTTTCATTTGCTTTGTATTTCATGTTTATTAAGTTTTAAAAAGGTTGTTAATAGATCTTGTTAGGCGCGTATTCCGACACGAATGATATTTAGAGTATAGGACTGAATAGATTACAAACTAGTTTCAGAATAGGTTTTTATTTATTATTAGAAAAATATATTTAACAGAAGTTCTGATTAGCTTTAAGAACAAAAGACGCAGTTAATTGCTTGATAAATTTTATAATTTGAAAAACCCGCGGCAGTACCTTGCGGCGCGTAACGAAAAATCACTCAACTCCTTCAATTTTCGTCTGGTGAGAAAATCTGTAATAAAAAATAAATCCATAATAAAAAGTAAACAAAAATTAATGTAAAAAAGTATAAAATTACGCATTTAAAATTGACTGATTTCGTGCTTAAAAATTTCAGGAATTTAAATTTTCAAATTCAAAGATTTTAATTCTAAGTTTAAAAATCTCTATTTACTCTGAAATCACTTTATAGAAAAAAAGTAGAAATATATAATAAAATACAAATACATATATGTACAAAATGTACTTACATTATTAACGAAGTCCTCGTTATCAGACGTGTTCGCTAACTCTTTTTCAGTAGGAGAATCCGGAAAGAATTCGCTGTTTATAGATTCAGTGTCGTGCAATGATTCTTGGTCGCTCTGATGTATAGGATTTTCTACTCCATGTCCTTCACTTACTCCATCTCCACTCTGAGAAGGACAAGTTTCTTCATTTTCAGGTGCATCATCTACACTATCTACGTAAGGCTTCGATTTCTTCGTTTTCTTTCCCCCAGTTTTACTCATTTTTCGCTTTCGAGTTGATTTTTCAGTTCTGGGACCTCGTTTTAAGCACGCTATTTTTTCACCTATGTATTTTCGGACTTTGCTCAGATGCAGTGTTATTTTTTCTTCTTCCATTTTCTTCGATTGCATCCAGAAACGCGAAATTGCTGCAAGAAGCGAGTATTCGTTAGTCATGTATTATGCGTGTATGCATGCCGTATGTAAACTAGATATACTAGATGCCGTCTTATGGCAGCAGAAAACGCCAAGCAGAAAATCGTAAAAATGAAAGAGGCAGATAAATTCACTCTTCTTACGATTTGCTGCTTTCTGCTTTGTGTTTTCTGCTACCATGGAATGGCCCCCTTACCAGTAACAGCTTTCAACTTGGTTGTATCAAGAGCAAGCCTATTTTCTCCTTCCTCTTGGACATAGGCATTGCTCGATTTACCCGTCACACTCGATTGTTTCAACACTTCTTCGGTGAATATTAAAGAAGCAATATTTTTTATAAATCGAGGCACAGTAGTGGTTCGTTGGTACTTTATTGTGTCATAATCGTTTTTGCCCATCCATACTCCAAAACCCGCAGAAACCTAAAATGATATTTATGTTAAAATATGAAGCACAATTACGATGGACCGCGCGTAATAGGTATCTATTTACCTTCCAACTTGCAAGATCCTCATAACCTGGCGGCAGAAATTCTCCATTTGCTATTTTTGTTATTAAATGTTGTTGTGATGCTTCTTCACTATTATTGCATGTTGCTATAAATTATTTTTAAAGTTAGTATCACATTTTTTTACCTCGAAAAGTACCTCAGGACTCAAATTAATAAACATTTTTTTGTGATAATTAATTGCAACACTGTACCTTCGACTTTATCCAAAATTACTAAAGTTCTCCTCTGAAGTTCTTGATTGAGGATATTTACGCGTCGAAGTTCAACCTCGAGATGTAAAACACGACGTTTTAATTCATCGTTTTCGCGCTTCAACTCCCCACTGTACTCAGTCAATGATTTTGAATTAATTTGTGCTGATTTCTCCTCAGATTGGACTCCTTTGATTATCAAGTTCTACAAGTTTTTTCGAAAACAAATTATTCAAAGTTTAATTACACAATTTTTTGCAGATATAAATATATTATTATAAAGAAACATTAAGCACACTTTTAATTTTTCAATTGTTTTAAATAACATTTAAAACTATAAAACTACGCACTGGAAAAAAATTTTATTACATCAGTGTTACAAATTAAATTTTTCTAATTGACAAAAAATTTTAATAAAACTTATTAAAAATTGCATAATTCTGTATGATATCAAGTTATTGGCATTTGAAGAAATTGTAGATTGTTCTACTAAAAATTTAAACCAAAATCCGTTTATGAAAAGCACACAAATATCAATGAATATAATACCTCCACAGTCTTGCGTTTATTTTCCAGTGCCTCAACAAAATAATTTTTGGAAATTTGCGATTTTTTTTCCACGCATTTCGATGCTTCCTTTGCACCTAGAATTTTATTTGTCTCAGGAACGACCGTCTGACTTGGATT